>CAUYPK010034256.1:0-19542 GCA_963574355.1 Loris lydekkerianus
TAAATGTCTTAACACAATAACTAAGAAAATGCCAGGAAGGCTATGTTAACCAGTGTGATGAAAATGTGTCAAACAGTCTATAAAACCAGTGTATGGTGCCCCATGATCGCATTAATGTACACAGCTATGATTTAATAAAAATTAATTAATTAATTAATTTAAAAAAAAGAAAAAAGAAAACAAGGGAGTGAAAAGGTAGTCTGTGGAATGGGAGAAAATATTCGCAAACCGTATATCTCATTTCTCATTTTGATATCCAAAGTATGTAAGGAATGCCTGCAACCAATAGGAAAAAAACCCTGATATTCCATTTGGAAAATGGGCAAATGACCTGAATAGGCATTTCTCCAATGAAGACATACAAATAGCCAACAGGTACATGAAAAGATGCTCAATGTCACTAATCATCAGGGAAATGCAAATCAAAACCACAATGAGAGATCACCTCATACCTGTTTAGACCACTATCGTTAAAAAAGTAATAAAAATGAGACATAACAAAAGTGTTTTTGAGGATGTGAAGACATGGGAACCTTTGTGCATTGTGGTTAGGAATTTAAATTGGTGTAGTCACTATAGAAAATGGGATAGAGTTGCTTTAAAAAACTAAAAATTGAACTTGCACATGACCCAGCAATCCCACTTTGGGGTATATATCCAAAAGAATTGAAATCAAGATTCATAAAGATATCCTCACTCCTGTGTTCTGTACAGCGTTATTATCACGAGTTAATGCTAGAGATTTGACTTTGAGCTTCTGGATTTCTCAGGAAAAAGAAAAACAAGATAATTAATTCTGTAGTAGGAAGTGTAGCTGCTCAGCAATGTCTATTCCTTTCTGAAAAATGATGTTTCACATTTTCCTTACAGCTAAGCCTAGACATGTGGTTAACTTCTGAGCAAGGAGAGATGAGTGGGATTGCCAAGTGCAGCTCTCACACTCTTTAGTGCAGGGGCTGTGTTGAGACACAGGAGCCGGGCAGGCACTGAGATTCCAGACGGCCTTGTGTGTCATGGAAGGCAGAGGGCCCTCCTAGCCCTGATTGCAGACCTTTAGGCTGTTGCTTTGCCAAAGCTGCTGTAGTTTGGGATCTTTTTGTTTTATCAGCCTAGACTGTGCTCTACCAGTATAAAAGTTGCTATCTAGAAGTGGGATCCTGTAGTAAAAGAGAGCCTAAAATAGATGGCAGCATCTTAATGGCCAGGAACAGGCATTGAGGACAAAGATGTTGACATCTATAGAGGTGCTGATGCTTGTCATGTCATGGTAAATATTTGATAAAACTACCACCAATGATAGATCAGTGGTTAACTCAGGTGATAGCTATTAAATTTGCTAGCAGATCTCTGGTCAAGGAGGCTTTCTCTTACATGAAGCCTATGTCTAAATTGAATAAAAATCTGATACTTCATAGGTTTTGAAAAAACATACGGCTTTGTGGCCAAGCACCATGGCTCATGCCTATAAAACTAGCACTCTGGGAGGCTGAGTGGATGCCTGAGCTCAGGAGTTCAAGACTAGCCTGAGCAAGAGTGAGACCCCCATCTCTACTAAAAATAGAAAAACCAGCCAGGTGTCTTGGCAGACGCCTATAGTCCCAGCTACTAGGGAGGCTGAGGCAAGAGAATCACTTGAGCCCAAGAGTTTGAGTTTGCTGTGAGCTATGACTCCACAGCACTCTATCCAGGGTTAAGGAGTGAGATTCTGTGTCAAAAAAACAAACAAATAAACAACAGAAAACTGCTTCATATCACTAAATACATGGAGAGATAAAAGTGTAACCTCAATCCTTCCTTGGGGCTCAGGGCCTATACTAAGTGTTCCCTACCAGACAATGGAGTCACTACTAAGGTAAAGATTAAGGGTGTTGCCTTCTCACTCAGATCTATTGTTTCCTGTTTCTTCCAGGGAGTCTCCCGCAATAGGAGAGAAAGAGGTATGTGCAGCATGAAGACCAGGAAATGAAAGAACAGAATCTTCTGGCTTAAGATTTATGGATAGATGGGAACTTTGGCAGTGGTTACTGGCATCTGAAACTGACAGAAAGCAAGTAGATCGTAAGTCTATTAGGTTTTAAGGGAATCATATTGCCAAAGAAACCACAAGCCTGGCCTACAAAAGCTTGTGGCTCTCTGAACCCTAAAGTAATTTCCTTCACCAGCAGGGAATGGCTTATGCCTACTTCACGTGTGGCCATGAAGGATAAAAGACAAGGTAAGTCCTCACAAAGGGCTAAGGAGGTCCACACCCAAGGGAGTTGCTTCCAGCATCCAGAATAAGTAGATCTGCCTCTGTACTGCCCGAGCAGGAAGACTGCAGCTCCTGCCCGGTGGGGTGTGACAATGGCTCTGGACCAGCAGCTGCTATATGCTCACATTTTTCACTTTTCTGAATGAGAGTTTTTATTGTGGTTATCCACAATAAAATGGTCATAAAGCTTTGTTTATTGTGGTATTCTGGGTGAAAAGTGGGGCTGACGATAACTTGTCTCTTAATTTCTAGGTTGCCAGATCACAGAAGCTAGATCTAGACTTGATGGAGAGAATTGAACACCATGCAGGCTCTGGACATTAAACCTGATGGAGAATGTCCTACAGGTGAAAAGAAGGGTGAATAGGGATGTTTGGGTGGAAATTCCAAAGGAAGGGAAAATTCCAGCAGGGACTTTCTCTGCCCACCAGTATCTATTCTTCTTTTCTCATTTAATAGTTAAATTCTTCTGGTCTTTCCCAATAGCTAGGAAAGGCCATGAGACCAATGTCTGGCCAGTGGGAGGGGAGTGGAAGTAATATAAGCTACCTCTGGGTTTCCTTGGCCCCTGGCTTTGGAGTAATCACTTTGAACCCATAGACAGAAGCTGAATGTTTAGGATGGAAGAGCTTCCTATCAGCTCCTGACCACCTATAGTCCGATTTTACACAAAATAACAATAAACTTCCATCCTGTTTAAGCCACTATATTTTGAGATATCTTAGTTATAGCAGCTTCTGCTACTAACATGCTCTTCTTATTAGAAAGGAGAGAGTCTTTCAGTTTCTTAAGAAAAGTCTTTTGGTTTATCCTGGCTCTCAACCCAGAAAGAAAATGTTCAAGTAGAGCTCTACATTGAGTGTCTTGTTGACAGTATCTTCACCAACACTGTATAATGAATCAGAATCAGTTCATACCTAGTAATGCTCTGCTGCCTGCCCTCCTGCCTAAAAGAAAACTTCAGTCTTCAAGATCTAACTGCCACTTTATAGCAAATACAAGAATTAGAGGAACAAGTTAAAAGACAATATTAGGAAGCAATCTACCAAATTCAGAATATGGGAGACAAGAGGTCAGGTTTCTTTGACAGAAAAAAACAAATGGCAAAAAAAAAAAAAAAGGAGAATTATGTTAGAGTTTGAAAGGGACTTACGAGAGTTAACAAGCAAATGAAATGTATAGACCTTGTTTATAGCCCGAATCAAATAAACCAACACCAAGACATTTTGAAGTAATTTAAGAAATCTGAATATCAAGTGAGAATTTGATCTATACAGTAGAACCTCCACAATTGGCCATCTCCCTACATTGACCACCTCCTTCTGTTGATGTAATTTTCATAGACTGGACATGTCCCACTTCCACATGCACTCAATGGAAAGTTCCTTACAGTGACCACCTCCATATGCTGACCAGTTTGTTATAGTCCCTTTGGTTGTCAACTTATAGAGGTTCTACTGTATTTTAAAAATTAATATGACAACTTGATTGAGAAAGAAAAAGAAAGTGCCAAGGAAAATAACTGTCTACCTGGCATTGTGTACATAAGTAAACGATCCAGGGAGAGGGTGAAATAAAGATATTTTTAATCAAATAAATTTTCCTCTCCCAAAATGCATCATGGAATTAAGGTAAAAATTAAGAGGGTAAGGGGATTAAATTTAGGATTTTTTATTATCTTTTTTTTATATTCGATAAATCTGTGATGTAATCTGTCCTACCATAGGTCTTGCAGAAGGATTAACATTCAAGTTTTATAACAGCTATCACCAATTGCTGATGTAAAGCATAGAAAACATGGTTCCCACAATGATGACTAATGTCTAAAACACTAACAAAAAATAGCATAGATAAATATAATAATAATAAAAGCTGAAAACTTGTGTTATTCTGGACATAT
Organism: Loris lydekkerianus; assembly: GCA_963574355.1. Classification (NCBI taxonomy): domain Eukaryota; kingdom Metazoa; phylum Chordata; class Mammalia; order Primates; family Lorisidae; genus Loris; species Loris lydekkerianus. The sequence goes on from CAUYPK010034256.1 coordinate 4,152, forward strand.
TTCTTTTAAGATGCAAGAGAATGTAATTTTAGTTAATATATCAATACACTTGAATTGTAACTGCTCCTCAGTTGAGATTTTGAACTAAGAGATGACACCTGCCTTTGTTAGGAGAGCACTGAGCTGGAGCTTAGCTTTCTTCCACTTGCTCCCTATGGAAGGGCAGAGATCCCTGGGAAGACACCAGAAGGTCAGCTTCACAGTTGTAAAGATTCTCATGTTGTTTGGTAATATGGCCTCAAGTATCTAGAGCAGAGCCCAGCACACAGGAGGGACTCAATACAGTGTGGTTGACTTTTTAAATAGGCACCATAAATGAAACATAGGTGAGGACATGAAAGCCAAGCTGGGCCTCCCAGCTCTCTTTCAGCAGAGCACTGATTGGAGGGAAGGAATCACTGAGGGTTCCATAGCCAAGGCAGGTAGAGCTCCTCTGGAGATAAACACCAGAGTAGGGTAGTGAAAATCATACAAAGATGAGGGCTTTGTGTATTAATTGTCCTGCTGGGTCGATTGATAGCTGTAGGCTATCTTATTTTACCTTCTGGAGATGAAGTCAAGGACTGCAGGAAAAGGTATTCAATTCCATTTTAAGGGTTTGTTTTGTTTTGTTTTATTTTGTTTTTTTGTAAGAGTTTAGGGTTCATGGTCAGTGAGTGGAGTGATAAGATTTCTGTTTTGGTGGAAATCATGTTTAGAGATTCAGAGCAACCCAAGATAGATAATGAGTATTTTTTATTTTGAGCACATAACCCAAACAGGAACATCTATCTCTGACCTAAAACAAAATCTACATCCTAGCTAGCATTGTGCCCACGGTGATAAAGGGAGGCATATTTACAGATATGTTTCAATTAACATCATATGTACACTCAACTTGCATCTGCAACCACATCTGTAGTCCATCCAAGCCCATTTGTTTATACTCAAATCAGGAGATTTTGTAGACAAATCCATAGGTAGGTGGATCTGTTCTTAAGGAGTACTACCATACCCAATCAATCCAACTTGGAAGCTTGGCATGAAAACTTCTAGGGACTTAGGAGAAGATCTGATTCTGGGCATGACTGGGCACCCCAACAGTCCCATTTTTGGCTTATCCCAGATACTTAAGCAATTTTTAATTTCTGCCAATTTGTGAAGCATTTCAAAGATGTTGGAAAACATCTTTGTATAAACACCATGACCATAACAATGGCTGTAAATATTGTTAATGTTCACATATATTTAATAGCCCAGTTTGGGCTAATTTAAAGAAGGAAAAGCCCTTTCTAGCCTGGTACAATTAAACTCATCATTCTACCTTGATTCTTCCTAGCTTGTGCCAGAAAGAGATTTCATTCTAATGGGTGTGGAATGAAAAGATGAAGGAAGTGCCCTTCTGCAGTTCCTGGAATGTTTTTGTCATTAAGTTTCCATGAATGTCTTGATTGTACCATCATGTTAATAGTCTGCTCTGAATTAGGAGGAAATTTTATTTCATAACACTTGTCACCAGAGTCAAGCACATTCATCACCCATCCATAACGTGTATAAACATATGAAAAATCAAATACAGGTGTACAATTAAACCTGAGATCCCAAGATGGAACAGGTTAAACTGGTGGAGGGAAATTGTGCAGGGCTTTGATATTCCTCCTTTGTGAAGTATAAATAAGAGCCTGTCACTTGACATTCCAATAAGGGACAAATTACATGTAAATTTACAAGTATGGTCAATCAATTTTTAACAAGTTAACAAATAATAATAACACCAAATGAAGGATAAGCACATTCTATCCTTGAGGAGAAGACACATCCTATCAGGTAGCATGACTTTAGAAGGCTATGGTAAATAAATACATGTAAGCGCTCAAAGACAAAAAGATAAATCAGTTGAATGGAGAGCTCAGAAGTATAAGGGAAAAAATATGAAATTTGAGGGAAAGCAAGAAAATGAATGAGTCAGATATGTAAATCACGGTACCAAAAGGAATGGATTTTCAAAAACGTAAAATTTTTCATTGATGTAGCTGTCCCTAACAATTCTTTACTGTATGCTCAAGTATTGTTCAAGGATGAGCTTCCTGAAAGTGTATGTTTATTAAAAATGCTATTGGAAGCACTGATAATAGCAGCAGAATACCGGACCAATATAGATTATTTCAAATAGTGACTTATGCTTGGAGGCTTAGAACCTTCCAAGTACTCAGTGGCGTTAAAAACCATATAATGTGCCATTCAAATTGTGGCACTTTGGAGGACAAAAGAGCATAATACTTATGCTGAGACTATACACATAATTCTGGATCATCCTGGGGAAATCAGGACATATAGTTACCCTGAGACTTTGTATTAATTCTAAAGACCTTAGGAGAAGTATAATTTCCAAAGTTGCCCCCAGAGATTCAGACCTGGCTTAGGCTGATTCTAAGTTCTATTTTGGTCCAGAGAGTGTAGACCTGTTTTTTCTAGAATTACATCCTTCTTTTCCTTCCTGCTATGCTACACCATCTTTAAATTCTTTTCATTGGGGTTCTGATCTGAGGAACTGGAATGGATTTGTCAGGTAGAGAGATGCATTCCTGATCCCCTTGTTAGCCTTCCTGAAGTGGCTGGAAAGCCAACATTTCCAGGACCAACCCATTCTACCATGACTTGAGCTAACCTGATCACAAGATAGCTGTAAGCTATATTTTTTTACACATGTTACCTTGCTCTATTATTTTCAGGCCAACATGTTTCAAATAAAAAAGCAAAGGGCAGGGGTGGAGAATTAACTCAGTGTTACAAGTGAAAATGATGAAAACTTTCAGACACAATGAAGAGAGCACATCCAATGGAGAGGAAGGCGCGCCATCTCTCAACACTGTCAGACGGTCATTTAAAAGAAATCAACAACTTCAAGAAAGACTTATACACTTAACTTTATTTCTCAGACTTCATCCAGACTTAAACAGGAGTTTTCCAAACTAACAAATTTTTCCCATCCATGGCTAAACATATGTTCTCAGTTGTCAGAAACCATCATTTTTCTGTTCACTCCTTAGGGTCTCTGTCACTCTGGTGGTGGGTCCTGAGCTGAAAAAGCTGTTGCTTCCCCCACGTCAGATGTGCTGTTTACATGTGACCACGCTGGCTGCTTTGATTCTCAGTTTCCTGTACATCTGGCTGAAGAATGGCGGGCTGGGGAGTTGCGGGGGTACAGTTGTGCTCCACGTGGTAGCACACAGGGGTCGTAGCATGCTGGGTTATTTACCAAGCTTGTAAACTTCACTCTAAGGGTTACTACACATCCACCATCAGCTCACCTGTGTTGGAGCTGAGGTGACCCTGAGTCCGGCAAATAAGTTCCTGTGCCTTTTTTTGTTTTCTGACAATACATCACCTCTACTTCTGGTAGACTATCTGTGCTTCTGATAGTTCATCTCTGCTTTTGCTCTTTGTCTTCTTCTTCTCTCTCTCTCTCTAATAGGACAGATCTCATAAAAGCATCCCTAAACTTCTAATAGGCTTATGGTTGAAAAAGGTAGACAAGAATACGCAAGGGTTTGCCTAGGTTTTTAGCACAGTCCCTTCCCCCCCCCTTCAACAAATACTGAAAAATTAGAAAGCAACTTCAGAAAAAATGTTTTAAAAGGTATGTAGGCTTGACTTTTTGGTGCGGGTATACCCATATTTAAATTTTAGGGTTATCCACTGTGCTCAGAAATTACAATAAGCAGGATACTTGACAAACAAGAATAATGGAATCATAGAGTTGCATCATTGTTCATTACAAAACAATGCCCCTTATGATGCTGTGACTGTACAAAAGTACATTATCACCTAGTCCAAGCATAAGCACAAATATGGAACAGAAAACTAATGAGATGTCATCTGAATTTCCATGGATTACAATTACGACTTAGAATTGCAGCTTTATTGAATGGTGCCAAAACATTCCTACTTTATAATAGCATTAGTGACATTTCCCTTGGATAATCCTATTTGTTTTCATTTATTTTAATGAGGTAATTTGGGATGGTAACCTGCAGTGGAAAACTTGGGAACAGGTGACAGCATGACTTGAAATGCCTCTTGAATTGAAAGGTAGTTAAAAGCTAAACTAAATGTTCAGGCGCAGGAGGGTTATCCAACACTGTATGGTTTACTCTTAAAACGGTGAGGGTAAAGTGCCAATTTTAAAAATGTAGACCTTTATTACCTTTTAAAACTTTCCTATATGGATGAGTGGATAATAAGGACTAATTTGCTGCATTTTTGCAGCCTGTTTCCACATGTTTGCATTACTCAGTGATGCTTTCTTTGTGGAAAAGAGTGTGCTGGGCACAATACATTTTTTTTCCATGCAATGATCATATGTCTATGATTCATTAAATCCTTCAATACATATACACAGTCAGTCATCATGCAGATGACTAACGGGCAGGGATATTTGCCAATCCTTTTGGTGGCCCGGTTTACAAAAGGGGTTTCTAACGTCGAGAACTTCAATTATGTCACTTAAACCCATCAACCCTTTTTCCTTGCCCAATGCTATAAATCTTTTGCATCTGTTATTTTTATAATATCTGAAGCCTGGAGTGGAAAGAACCCCTCTGACATTTTAGTTTTCTATAGAGACTTAAAATGAGAAAACGAAGCCTAAATTTTTCTTATCAATTATAAATGAAGAAAAATGTTCCCTGTTCCCATATTATGCAACAGCTAACTCAGCTATTTAGATCTCCAACAATTCTCAACAGGGTAAGAATTCACAATCAACCCTGGTCTTTTAGGCCCAGGGAATATATAGCAATAAGAAATTCCCATTCCAATGACTCCATTCTCAGGTGGACTTCAGCTACATCTTACAAGATCCAGTCATTGTCCAACTGAGATAGCTATAAGGTCAAAAAAAGGACTCCTATTTTATCAGCCAAGGTCCAGTCAAGAGACAAATTATACCAATGGCATGATGGAATTTAAAGTAATGAGTACAAAGAATTATTTACTGAACATGCAAAAAGAGAATACCATGTTATTGTGGAAACAGAAATAAAAGGAAGAGATGGGAATGGTGAAAATTAGAAGTTTAGAGAAAGGGTCTCAATAGATCCAGTATTCAGATGTCTAAGGAGGGATCACTGCCCTGAGAGGGCTGGTGGAACACTGGCCTGGTGGGGATAGATTCAGACATTCCAGGGGAGGTGGCAGCTGGCTGGTGCTGGTGTACCTAAAGGCCAGTGGTGGGGCCCCCGAGTTTGGCCCAGACTGTTTAGTAGGGATGCTGGCAGCTAATACAGTGTCTCTGAGGGGATGCCATGAGACTAGTTCTGTAAGTTTTATAAAACTTCAAATTGGCATCAACTATTGTTACTGAAATGAACTGTCACTGGTTGGGTAAAGAAGTGTTGCTTGGTGACACTGAAAGGAGCAACCAGCACAATGAATCAGAGGCAGCAGAGAGTAAAATGAACTTTCTCCTGATCCAGGCTTGCAGCCTTTCTCCAGCACACCCTATGGGCAGGGCCTAACAGGGCACTAGAACTAGCAGCCACAGAGGAATCAATGTGTTTTGCATTACCCAGAGTCACAAAGCAGAATGTAGAAGGATGGGTTGCTCTAGACACACAATAGTTAAATAACAGGCCCAACCCACATATATGTTTAAAAAGAAAAATTGTCTAGGACTGAGAGAAAACCAAAATCTCTAAGTGCCATTCTTATGATCGGTCTTGCACATGACTTTCTACTTCCTCTCCAGTCACCCCCATATCAGCTCCTCTGGCTAAGAATATTTTCGGGTAAAACCTGAGTCAAGATTTTTTTTTTTCTAACTTTGCTGCAATTTTAAGTTAGAGCCAATGTGGAATCAAGTAGGGAAGGTCTTTTATAGAGGTTATCTTGATGGCTTTTACCTTAGGGAGTTATTTACCACCCTGAGAAAGGATTTTTTTTTTTTTTTTAAGTCTATTTTTACTTAAGGAAGAAAAGCAAAGTCTACCTGGGAAATGATTTACCATGAAGGGTTATTTATGAGCAGAGGCAGCTATAAAACTGTACTCATCATGCCTTGGACTCGTGAAGTACCTGGTTGGGGGGACTTCCAGCCATCCCTCCTGAGAATGGGACGAAACCTGTAACGCTCACGATTGCCCCTTTTGAAGCCTCCAGGCTTCTCTGTTGACCTTCTCGCCAGTTCTGAGTTGATTTAGATAATGAGAAATAGAGATACTGAGAAAGTTCACTTATTTTTCCTTTTTAAAACTGTGGAATCTAACCGATTATTCACATCAATTTTTCTTCTTAAGATATCTGCAAGTGTGCTCAAATAGGAAAGGAGAACACCAGTGCAATTTGGAATTTCAGTTGCTGACACAGTGTCTGTTTTACCTCCAGGATGATCAATCAGCTGCCACTTTGTTTAAGGACAACGTTCAGCAGCTCTCTGCAGGCTGGCTCGGGTAACAGCCTCTCATAGCTGAAAACATGAGTATTTCTCTTTGAGAAATTAGTTTGCTGTCTGGCAAAAGGAGATGTGTGCAAGGACGGTATCCCTTGATGTAACACTCTACTGGTGTACCAACTAGACGTCCACACTGGAAGGAGGCCCCTTTGTGAAGAACAGATGTTAATTTCTGGGCTGCAAGAGTTCTAGCAGGGAGCTCCTCAAAAGAATTTGGGAAGAGGTCTCATTCCACACCCTGAATCTGATTTTTAATGAAGTGCCTAGAAGGAAAGTGGCAGCAGGTGTTGCAAATAATGTTTCTCTCAGTAAACTAATTGAAAGAGAACACTGAGCAAGATACATTTGCCTAAGGAAAATAAATAGGCATGGAGAGTTCTGATCTGAAAATATCTGAAAATTAGATAAATAACATCAACCAGTGTTAGAGTAACAACAGCAAAAAAATGTGGTCAGGCTTGTTCTAACCTGAAAATATAAGCTCTATTTTATTAATTAATACTTCGGGATAGAGAGGTTGTTACAGATTGTCTATTTCAGTTCCCACAAGGTCAATTTCCTCTGCAGTGGAGTCAGTACAAATTGAATATTTACTCTTGGGTAGACACCGGGCCCTCGTCAGAATTTTAAGAGTTCAGATTACCAGTCAGACCCTGAAAAATAAACCTGGGACCAGGCTGCAGGTTCAAGTCCTGAGACAGAGGGCCTCTGTATTCCTGCTGCCTGGTGAGGTCCCCTGGAGAAATCACAAAGACACCCCAAGTCTTAGGTCGCTCTTTAGGTATGGCTCAAGCCACCAAATCTGCATGTTCTAAGAGCTGCTGAAGGGTCTCTCAGAAACCACAGACCAGACAAAGAGGGGCTTTGGGAAACCCTCTCCCAGGGGTGCAGGGGCATTCTATTCTGCTGGCCTGGACAAAGCTGGTCAGATGGACACATTCACAGCCTCTGAGAATCCTGAAGGCCAAGTAAGGCCAAATGAGTTAACAGATGAAAAGACCTATAGAAACCTTTCCCACCAACGTTAACCACACTAAAAGGAGTCAAACCCAGGCTTCTCACAACTGGTTCTTGTTTCAGCACACAGCAAGGAGGGCCGCTCGCTGCGGCCAACGGTTACGATAGCTCTCCTTGTGTAGAAAGCCACCGTCTTCGAAGAGCTTACTAAGGGTCTCCACTAAAGAACAGAAAAACATGGGTAAGACTGGTTTCCTCTCAAGTTATGACTCAACTTCGGTCACCGCACACACTTCCACATGGACCTGTTAACATTCGCGGCCAGAATGTCACTCTTCTTCATTGGCTGTTACAGCAAACAACAGCCTTGCTGCCTTCTAGTCATACAGAAAGCCACAGAACGTTTCCTTTTGACTCTGTTCTCTCCACATCAGACCCACAGGCAGGCTCCTGCTGGGGTCTATCTTCTCACCATCTACTAGAAAGTGGCCTGCCCTGACTTGCTTACCCTGCTAAAAGGAGAAGCAAGAAATAAACAGCCTAACGTTAATTATAAATAGAGGGTACCGGATGGTGGACCTGCTCCTAGAATGAGGGAGAGGAAAGTATTCTGCCCTTTCCCCGTTTGAGTCAGGAACCCCACTTCTTGGGAGAACCGTGACTGTCCCCTGAGCAAAAGGGAAGGCACTCGGGACTCCAGCACAGGTCACTTCTGGACCTTGGGGGAGCATCAGAAAAAAAACAAACAACAAAAAAAAAACCTATTGCTTTCTTTTCTCCATCTTTCTTAGAGATCAAAAGTTAGTATGTTCTTATAGTCTGCCCTGTGCGCATGTGTGCGTGAAAAACTTCTTGATGGTTACTTGGCTTTGAGATGTTCTTAATGTTATTTACGATTATGTTAATATAAAAATAAAGATGTACTGGGTTCTTTCTACATGCCCGGCACGGTGATAGGCATGTTAAATACTTTATCTCTTAAACTTCACAACTACCTTATGAGTCCTATACTAATATTATCCCCAGTTAAAAATCAGGAGACTGAGGCATGAAGAAGTGAATTTATTGGAGATCATGCCACTAACAGATGGCAGAGCCAGGGTGCACCCCTAGGTCCCGTGTCCCTCCAAGTCTGATCTATTACCCACTTTAGGTCGACCCTCCCCCTTTAAAACATAGGATTGTTTATATCCTCTGCAAAACCAAATTCTCTGAATTTGAGAATAATTTGAAATTATTTATTCTCTATTTGAGAATAATTCATCTTCAGGCTGAATTCATTATGTTCTCTTTTTTCATTGATTATGAATTCCCTGAAGGCAAGGACCTTTTTATTTTTCACACACACCAAGTTCAGCATCTTGGGTGAAACAGGCACTCAGCAAATGACCACTGGAGGCTGGGTTAGCAAGCCCCTCACAGCCTGTGATCTGAAATAGGCTGGGTTGATAGGGAAAGAAGCGAGCCTCTCTTTGAGCTCTAGAGAGCACTGTAGAATACATTTAAAAATAAAGCCTACTGCATCACTTAGAAGTACAAAATAGTCCTCTTACCCCTCCATGCCTGGCCTTACATTTTTGAGCTTCTCTCCCATGGTCTACTTAAACTCCTACATTTCAAACTTGAGGCATGTAGAATGTCAGATCCTCAAAAACAACACCAACTTTTACTTAATAGTTTCACTTACCTTCACACCTGTGGTTTTGGAGGTGTCACATTTCCTCAGAAGCCTTTCTGAGAAGCTTTATCTCCCTCATTTTTCCACCCTGCCAGTCATCACTGTCAACAGTGACAAACTCTTGTCAAACACAAGTCAGTGGAGCGATCAGTTTTCATTTGCCTTTTCATTGGGATAATCCCTGCTACCTGCAAATTGCTTTCCTTCTAGGAATTGCTGACTTCCTTTATTTAGGGTTTTCAGACTTCTATAACAACACCCCCCCACCCCACCCCACCCCATCCCAGTCAGATGATTTTCTCACAGTTTTCTGAAAATCCTCTTTAGCCAAAAAGATTTGCTATAACTTCATCTTCTGTAGTCTGTATTATGAAAATGTTTGGTATATTATTTTTTTCCATACAACACATGGCACCCCAGAGAGTTTAGTATGCCACAGAAAGGGGTACCTCCTCTGGGGAAACTTTTGAATTGCTTTTTGTTTTTAAAACACTCTGCTTCATTAATCCTTCCATCTCCTATTTAGAGCCCATCCTTTGGTGACCTGAGCTAAGTGAAAGAACTTTTACCAACCTCAGAATTCTGCCACCTATTTTCATTCAAACTGTTAAGTTTACTAATCTTGAGGTGAGCCGTAAGACAGTCAGCACGGCCCTGCGCCAGGGCGCCCACTCAACTGGCTGTGTCAGTGTTAATTCCGGGAACAAGTAAACCAGTAAGTAAACATTCAAACCTGCCTAGGCTCTGCCATCCTGTGACCCTCTTTCCATTTCCAGTTCATCAGTTCTTTGTCCTCAATGTCAATGATTTGGGATGTTGAGTTTGGGGAAAGGACAAGTAGCCCATCACCTTCCTGTGCAAGTGAGCTGTGGCTGAGCTTACTGCGTTCCAGTTTCTGCTCACACTTGCCATCTACTGCCTGTGCACACCCCTTCTGTTCTTGTTTACTGACATGCATGGAGAAGGAGGTGTAAACAGAGAATTATCCCCAGAAAAGGGGAAAGTTCTGGGTAAGAAATGACAGGAATGATACCCTGTAAGTGACTTAACACAAATCAATGAAAGTTTAAAAGCAGATCCCTCTGGAGATAGGTCTTCTCTTAGACAGAACTAACCCAGAAGAAGCAGGTGATTGGAATAATGTGGACCAATGCACTTTCACTGACCATCATAAAGCAAACTGTCAGACGTTATTGTCTTTCTTTTTTGATTCTCTGATATCCCTGAGCTCAGCCAATGGCAACGCAGCAGTTCTGTCTTCATTTCTAAAGGACAGAACAATCACTGCCTTAGAGTCAGAAGATGAGTTCAAATCCCACATCAACAAGATACCAGCATGTAATCTTGGCCCAGTTGGTTAGCCTCTCACATATCAGTTTCCTTAAAGGTAAAACATAGATTTTGCTCCAATTACCCTAGAGGGATGTTGTGAGGATGGACTGAGTTAATATATACAAATGCTTTATAAACTGTAAAGCTCTAAATAACTATAAATTTGACATTATACTATTATTTTTGTCTAATTTTCCTGTTAGTCGTTCTGAATTTTCTGCCATTTCTCAAGTCTATTCTTTAAATATAACTATTCTGTGCTGGAATATTGAAAAATTTCTTCTTTGTAGTTTGAATTCCATTTCTTTCTTTTTATTTTTTTCTAATCCTCTTCAAAATAAGATTGAAAAATGTCCCCAGCTCTTTCTTGACCTACTTCTGGATAAATGTTCAGGCATTCTTATTTTTCACATTTTTAAGTAACTAAGGAACCAGTTTACTTTTGAGAATTTTTTTAAGCATACTGGGCCCACAACAAAGAGATTGAGACCCCTTTAAACCTGACTCTGAGAACACAGGAGCTCTCAGTAACAATTTGTGTTACACTATTATAATATCACCACCTACCTTTCATCTGCAGATGTCAAGAAACGTTATAAACACATCTCATACTTTTCTTCTGTATTATTATCCTGATTCTTATAGGAGAAAAACTTTGACTTAAGTAGTTTTCAACCATACATGAACTCCTACTATTATGTTCAAAACTGCAAAATAAGTGACAAAATGATAATGCTAGGGTTCAGAAACAGAGAGGGTCTTTATATTGGAGAAACAAAGCTGGAGGAGGCAGGACATTGTGACTGAAGTCACTACTCTCATTTCCTCTCATGTCTACGGGTATGTCAGTTTAGTAAAATACCCATCCTTGAATTCCCAAGAGTAGCATGTTACCACCTCAACATTTTTCTAATTATCTTTCATAAAAGAGTTTTAGTAGAGCTAAGGTAGATATTTTGAAAAGCTTTGCCTTACAAATATTTGCAGCACCTCAAGATAAAGTGTTCTTTCTGGAACAGTATAATAACATCTAGATAAATATTTCAATACATAGGAGGGTCTTTTGAGTACCCACATATTACCTAAATGATCATTTAACATCTAGGTAGCTTGTTTTTCTTCCTGTGAGCATTACTCATATAGGTGTTGATTCTAACATTATCTATGAGAGGAGGGTAAGTGTTATTAGTCATTAAGGCGAAAGTTAGCTTCATCAATTCACCCTTTAGAAAGAAAATGCCAAACAATTGAAGAAACCAAACATCAACAACAGTAGCAAGTAAATTATTTAAGACTATTTGGTTCTTCTTTGTTAGAGATGGGAAAGAAGAAAACATTTGAATAGAATAAATGTAGAAAAGATAAAAGTCTAGTTAAGACAGGATTTAAAAAACACAGAAAATTGAGAATAAATCAATTTCTGTAAGTGATAAAACCTGTAAGTTCTGATGGCATTCTGGATTTTTGAATCTGTTTTGTAATTTAGGGTATTTCTTTCCTTTTTTTGGAGACAGAGTTTCACTTTGTCACCCTTGGTAGAGTGCTGTGGTGTCACAGCTCACAGCAACCTCAAACTCTTGGGCTGAAATGATTCTCTTGCCTCACTCTCCTGAGTAGCTGGGATTACAGGTGCCCACCACAATGCATGGCTATTTTTTTTAGAAACAGGGTCTTGCACTTGCTTAGGCTGCTCTCTAACTGAGAGCTCAGGCAATCCACCCACCGCAGCCTCCTAGAGTGCTGTGATTACAGGCATGAGCCACCGTGCCCAGCTTGTTTAGGGTAATTTCTGATGGGAAAACCTTTAGAAGAATTCAGGATATTACTACAGCTATGATTTCCCAAATATAAAGAGATTTTCTATATGCAAGATTATTCATTTCAAAGATTCCTTTCATTGATTTTTCTAGAAGCCAAAACATGATAAGCACCTGTAGTAAACATTTCCCCCAGTAGCAGAGGTTTTCTGTTGCCCTGATTCAGAGTAGAGGCTCTGAAGTGAATGGCAGCATTTAGGCCAAATGGTACCTCCAGGGGAGAATATAGACTTCAAATGGTACCTCCAGGGGAGAATATAGCCTTCACTTAGTTTCCTTAGAGCAGTCAACTGGCCAGGCTCAGAGGAGGCCCCATCCTGCTCCACTAGAGAGAGGAAATCAACTCATCACCTCAGGAATAGCCTCTCTTTCTGCTCTCACCCCTGAGGGTACACTCACAAGGTGCTGGCAGCAGAAGGGCAAAAGAGTTGACACAGCAGAGGCTGACCACACTCCTAGCCACAGTGGCAAAGGGTGAGCCTTAAGGCCTCTCTCAGAGAGCAGCGGGGGAGGAGGTAATAACAACTTGGGTGGAGTGGAGGACACTGCCTGAACATGCTAGGAACAGCTTAACCCAACCAATTAATAACAGAAGCACCAAGAAAGAGCATCACAAAGCCAGCCTCTGCCCGTTTCCCAGGATGTATTTAACTCTTAGTGTAGGTTATATCAGTACAGAGACTACTGGATTTTAAAAATTGAGATATAATTCACATACCATAAATGAATTTTAATTTTATGTATGTATTTTAGGTATATTATGAATAGTGCTGCTATGAAGATTGGTGAATAAGTTTCTATGTGAATGTTAATATGTTTCTATGTCAATTCTCTTAAGTATATACCTAAGAGTGGGTCATACGGTAACTCTGTTTAACTATTTGAGGAAATGTCAAACTCTTTTTCAAAATAGCTACACCAGATTTAGATTTTCATCAGCAATAAATAATGGGTCCAATTTCTCCACAGCCACCCCAAATTTATTTTCCATTTCTTTGATTATAGCTGTTTTAGTGGGTGTGTAGTGGTTATCTCATCATGGTTTTGACTTGCATTTTCCTAATGACTAGTGATGCTGAGTATCTTTTCATGTACTCTGGGGTCATTTGTGTATCTTCTTTGGAGAAATATCTGCTCCAATGCTTTACTCATTTTGTAAATTAGGTTGTCTTGTTATTGTTGAATTTATAAGACTTCTTTATCCATTTCTTTCTGGATAATACTTATTAGATACATGATTTATAAATATTTTCTTCATCTGTGTAAGCTGTCTTTTTATTTACTTGGAAATATCCCTTGAAACACAAACTTTTTAATTTTGATGAAGCACAATTTATCAATTTTTTTCTTTGATGGCTTGTGCTTTTGGTATTACATCTAAGAAACGATTGCCAAATCCAAGATCACAAAAGATACATACCTATGTTTTCTTTAAGATTTTAGAGTTCTAATACTTATATTTTGGTCTTTGATTCACATATGGCATGAGGAAGGGATTCATCTTCATTCTTTTGCATGTGAATATCCAGCTTTTTCCATGCCATTTGCATGAAAAAAAAAAATCATTTTCCACCATTGAATGGTCTTAGCAGTCCACTGAAGGTCAATTGATTTTTGGACTCTTGACTCTCTTCCACTTATCTATATAGCTACCTTTATTCCAGAAGCATGCTATCTTAATTACTGTAGCAGTGAAGTGGGTGTTACTTCTTCAACTTTGTTTTTGTTTTTAAGATTATTTTGGCTATTCTTGGTTTCTATATTTTCATTTCAATTTTGGGATCAACTTGTCAATTTTTTATTTTCAAAAAGAAGCAGTTGAGTTCTTTGAGGTTTCTCCATACTTCCTTCCAAAAATGTTGTATTACTTTAGTCCCACCAGCAGCGTAAAAGTGTTCCTTTCTCTCCACATCCGTGCCAGCATCTGCAGTTTTGAGATTTTTGTGATATGGGCCATTCTCGCTGGGGTTAGATGATATCTTAGGGTGGTTTTAATTCACATTTCTCTAATAATTAGGGATGAGGAGCATTTTTTCATAGGTTTGCTAGCCATTCATCTGTCTTTTTTAGAGAAGGTTCTGTTCATCTCTCTTCCCCATCGATGCGTTGTTGGCTTTTTTCATGTGAATTAATTTGAGTTCTCTATAGATCCTAGTTATTAAGCTTTTGTCTGATTCAAAATATGCAAATATCCATTCCCATTGGGTAGGTTTTCTATTTGCTTTGGTTGTTGTCTCCTTAGCTGTACAGAAGCTTTTCAGTTTAATTAAATCTCATTTGTTTATTTTTGTTGTTGTTGCAAATGCCATGGCAGTCTTCTTCATAAAGTCTTTCCCCAGGCCAATATATTCCAGTGTTTTTCCTGTGCTTTCTTTTTTTTTTTATTTTAATTTATTTTATTTTTTTTTTATTATAGATAAAAATATGCACCATAGATGTGGCCCAACCCATCACCCTCCCTCCACCCAAAATAACTCAAACTAGACCTCCCGTTTGATTCTGCAATCCCATTACTGGGCATCTATCCAGAAGGAAAAAAAAAAACAACAACTTTTATTATAAAGATACTTGTACTAGACTGTTTATCACAGCTCAATTTACCATCGCCAAAATGTAGAAACAGCCTAAATGCCCCTTAACCCAGGAATGGATGGGCAAGCTGTGTTACATGCATGCCATGGAATATATTCAGCCATTAAAAAAATGGAGATTTTACAGCATTAGTATTAACCTGGATGGAGATGGAACACATTATTCTTAGTGAAGCATTACAGGAATGGAGAAGCATGAATCCTATGTATTCAACATTGATATGAGGACAATTAATGACAAGTAATGATACGGTGGAGGTGGGGGAAAGGGAGAACAGACAGAGAGAGAAGGAGGGAGGGGGGTAGGGGAAGGAAAAAAAAAAAGAAAATAGTGACTAATTCTCACATAAGTTGGATTTAATTTTGACCAAAGTACATTATTTGAACAATAATTTTTAATTCAACTTGTTAACACCTTCTTTAGGGTTTTCCATCCTCATTTATAAGTGAAATGTGTTTGTAATTTCCCTTTATAATAATATATTTTTTCCAATTTTAGTATCAGGTATATCCAGATGAAGTAGAATTAATTTGAAGTATTTCTTCTTTTTCTATTGTCTATAAAATTTGGCATAATCTGTTTTTT
>CAUYPK010034259.1:0-13795 GCA_963574355.1 Loris lydekkerianus
AACTAATTTGTAAATAATATGCCCTGTTACTGTAAGAGACATACATAATCTTATAAATTAAGAAAAAAAAAGCCGCTACCATTTGAAAAAGTAAAGCGGACACCCTCCCCCCCCCCCCCTTTTCTTAGTTCCAAATGAGTAACTGACCTTGGGTCGTCTCCTGAGTGCTGGCACCTTATCTCAAGGATACCCATAGAATAGCAACTACAGTTTTTAGCAGGCAAAAAGATAGAAAAACAGTTTTAAAAACTTTACATTTTAACTCTGTCATGGTAGATTGACCCTTTGAGTTCTGATTTTTGATGCATTTTTTCATTATTTTAAATGTGTATAAAAACAGAAATTCAAGAGGCTTTAAACTTAAGTCTTAGAAACTGAGAACAGAAAACTTTGTTTTAAGTAGAGAGTTCCTTTTCATAAAAGGAAAAATAAGGTTGTATATAAAGTCTCAGTCAAGCTTCTCCAAAAGTCTTCAATGTTTAAGGAATTAGGTATTTACCGTAACCTTAAGGTATCATTCAAACAGTGGGTAGGGCAATTAAATTTGATCTCCCGATGGCAGAGAAGTTTGGGAATATATAGGAGGTTGTATTTTACCTTCTACTTCAGAGATGGAGATAGGAGAGGAAAAAATGTCTTCTGTGGGTTTAATTTCCTCTGTAGTGGCAGAAAGAGCTCTATTTTGAGTAAGATTTAAAAAGGGGTTATTTTGGGAATATTTAGGAGGGTTCGAGCCTGGTATTGAAATTGAGGGCTGGGTTGGCTGGATGGGTTTTAAAGCCATAGAACATGTTCTAAGTTGTTAAATGTGGAACAGTGACCAGGCCAAGGGATTGGTGTAGCCAGGTCCCTATTCTTTCCCAGTCAGGTAATTTTAAACTCCTTTCCTTGGGATACCAAGAGCATTGATGGTAGATTCTAGTAAGTAAATTAGTAAGTTTTTGGTCAGAAACCTGGTATTTTGCTGCTTGCAGCAGTCCCTGCAGCTGAAGTTTGTGAGCTTTCTGTTCTTTAGTAAGGAGCTGGCCCATAATTAAGGGCCAGTGGTTCTTTCTGTGATCAGTGGTTCACAAACTGTGAGTCGTGACCCACAGGAACTGTATTAAAGACCACTGCAATTTTCTCTAGACAATACAGATAAAAACTCTTCAAAGTGATGAAAAGAGAAGATGAGAAAGGAAAGGAGCTGCTGCCTTAAAGCTGCCACAAGTTCGTGCAGCAATGAATATTGTTGTGGAAAGGGTATGGGTGTCAGAAAGGGGGGGTGGGAAGAGAGTAAAAGTAACCAAATGACACCCTGACAGGCTATCCATCACCCTCCTGGAAAGCCTCACTCAGGAACCACAGGAGAGTGGCCCCTGCCAGAACCCGTCAGTTGAGAGAAGCCTTCCCCAGCAAAATGGAACAATTGGTCGGAGAGTAATGAAGGGGGAATAAAGTAATTAAGATCTCTGCTTCTTAGCTTTGCCACAGGTCTGTACAAACCCCTGACCAGGTACTGACCTTGACCCCCCAAGGGGGGGTTCTGTTTGAGGTTCTGAGTAATAGAGAAATTGGAAAAGAAAACATAGAAAGGGAAAGTAACTTATGGCCTCTTGGCTTGTGGCGTGACAGTATAATACCCTGACCAGGTGCAGACCTTTGACCCTGCCCAAGGGGTCAAAGTAGACCAACTGAAGGCCATATGAGGTCCAGAGAAATGGAGAAATAAGAGAGAAGGCAGCACTGTGTGAGTAACGTGCTTGGTGCAATGTGGCAATGGGTTGGGCATAGCAGTTAAGGCAGCTAAGGAGTGAAAACGAAAGTAAGAAAATAGTACAAAGAATAAGTCAAGCAGAAGGAAGAGAATAAATCTTACAGAACAAAGAGAATATATCTTACAGGATTTAAACAGAAGCCAAAGACGTAATCCTCCCACCAACAGCCAGTGCCTGTTCCCTCTCTACTAAGAGATGAGTGCCTGGTCATTCCTGTATCCATCTGGGCTTTTGCGGGATCATGTCACCTCCTCAGAGTTGACCTTCATCCCTGTTCAGGTCCAGTTGTTGGGCATCTAGTGGACCCCATTCTGGGACAGTAGTCAGCAAGGGAGCTGGCACTTGGGAAATCACAAAACTGACAACAAACTCAGTGCATAAAGCCAGAAGCCTGTTTCAGGTGCCAGCCACCTGAAAGGATGAAGCACCTGTCCTGGTCCTGGAATCTCTTTATTGGGTACATAACAGCGTATATGTGCAAGGATACACAGCAGTCAGTAGTCAGCACTCAAGCTTAAGAATGAGAGAGGGACAATTACAGCCCCCAGGAAGGTTGAGTAAAGGGTAAACAGGAAAATAGGATAAGGGAACATCTGAAGTGGCCAGATAATGGTGCAAGCAGGAGAGAGAAGGGAGAGCAAGTCCCATCTCCTCAGGCAGACATCTCAGCTTCTCTAGCCTAAGCTACTACTTGATGATCTCAGCTCACCCGTATGGCTGATTTCCCCACCAAAGGGATAGTCAGGTAGACATTCCCCTGACTAGGCACTTTATCCTGGCTTTTGAAAGGCCCTCGGAGTCTCAGCATATCTACTCCCACGCCAGGTGATCCACACGCACATGAGAGTCTGGGACATGCTGAGACTACAAAGGGCCTGGGCCAGGTGTCAGCAGCGGTGACTCCCTGGCTGTGTAAATGTCAGCTGGTAAAACTCAGCTAGGCACATCTCAGCGCTCAGGGAGGCACATTCCCGAGCTCTCCTGGAGTGAATCTGACACTGTTCCTCCTCTTCTAACTTCAGGCTTCTTTGCCTTTTCCATCAGTGGTAGCACCACCTGAAGTAGGTACCAGGAGCAATCCTTGGATTTCCACCTCCCACCTCTCCCTGCAGAGTTGGCCTTCTCTCATTCTTTCCTTTACTGAGCCTATCTTTCCCATGTCCTCTCTCAGGCTAGAAGGTAGGATCGCTTTTTTTAAATTTCAATCCTAAATTAATATGAGGGTACTGATGTTTAGGTTACATGGTTTTCATTTCCAAGGTAAAGTTCAAGTCAAGTTGAGCCTTCAAGTGGGGGGCGAGCTGAACACTCTCACATTGTGCACATTAGGTGAGATCCCCAGTTGCTCTCCCTCCCCCCATCCCCTCTCCTTCCTCCTCACTAGCTATACTTGTATTTTCTTTCATGTGGGCGTGTAGTTATTTATATATCGGTTTCAAATTAGTATTGAATACATTGGATTTTTTTTCCTGTTCTTGAGATAGTTTACTAAGAAGAACGAGTTTCAACTCCATCCAGGTAAACAGAAAAGACGTAAAGTCTCCATTTTTGTTATGACTGAATAGTACTCTGTGGTATACATATACGACAGTTTGTTAATCCATTCATGGGTTAATGGGCACCAGGGTTGTTCCACATCTTGGCAATTGTGAATTGAACTGCAATAAACCTTCTGGTGCAAATGTAGGATCGCTTGTTTTGCTTCAGCACTGTGCCTTTCTCAGGATGCACCCCTGGTCAGTCTGAGAGAGGTGAATCTCGACTTGTTTCATTCTCAGCATCTCTTGCTTGCATAATAAGATATGCCCCAAATTAGAACTTCAATTTTATAGGAATTTGGTAAAGAATCACTTCCAGTTCTCCAGGGAATCTATTCCCTCCAAATACATTGACTACAAACTTCCAGAATTTCAGAATTAGATTTAAGAATGATAAAGGAAGTTGTTTTCAAGACATGTGGATGATGTGCCGCCTGACTTCACCACCCGACTGTGCGGAGATGAAGAAGGGAGTAGAGGCTGGGATGGGGACTCTGGGCCTCCTCTAGGCTGCCCGCAGTAGTTCATTTCTTAGCCTCGTGCTGGCGTAGCTGCACATCACATCACTGTTTTCTATACTTTCCAATATGTGCGTTATTTCACAATAGAAGAGATTTTAAAATGACGGTGTAAGAAATCAGTTTTATGTGCTCTTACTTTTCTCATTGTTTGGTAATTTTGGACCAAATTGTAATATTCCTTTTTTTCTTTTTTTAATTTCTATGTATTTTTTTAATGAAGTCTTTTGCACATAGATCATAAATACATTTATGCCAATTTCAGTGTGTTGATTATTTGTACAAATTGTACTAATTGGAGTGTTTACATCATACTAATCAATATAGCTTTTACCTCATTTACCCAATTATAACATTAGGACATTTGTGCTCTACACATGATAGATCCAACCTGTACTTGCAATGTGCTCCATAGTTATGGTCCCCCTACTATGCTTTACTATCCCTCCCACCTCCTCCCCAGCCCTCTCCCTCCCCTTCCCACCTTCATCTTAGGCTAAAATTGTGTTTCATTTTTTATAAGCAAGTGTGAGTTATTATAAATTAGTTTCACAGTACCACTGAGTACATTGGATATTTTTTTTTCTATTCCTGAGATACTTTACTAAGAAGAATATTTTCCAGTTCCATCCATGTAAACATAAAAGAGGTAAAGTCTCCATTATTTTTTACTGATGCATAGTATTCCATGGTCTACATATACCACAATTTATTAATTCATTCATGGGTCGATGGGCACTTGGGCTTCTTCCATGACTTGACAATTATGAATTGAGCTGCAATGAACAATCTGGTGCAAATATCTTTATTGCCAAATGATTTATGGTCCTTTGAATATACACCTAGAAGAGGAATTGCAGGCTCAAACGGCAGGTCTACATTTATATCCCTGAGAGTTCTCCAAACTTCCTTCCAAAAGGAACATACTAGCTTACATTCCCACCAGCAGTACAGAAGTGTTCCCTTTTCTCCACATCCACGCCAACATCTGTTGTTTGGGATTTTGTGACGTGGGCTACTCTTACTGGGGTTAGATGGTATCTCAGAGAGGTTTTGGTTTGCATTTCTCTGATGATTAAAGATGATGAGCATTTTTTTATGTGTCTGTAGGCCATGTGCCTGTCTTCTTCAGAGAAGCTTCTGCTCATGTCTCTTGCCCATAATGAAATGGGATCACTTATTTTTTGCTTAGTAAAAAGTTTGAGTTCTCTGTGGATTCTGGTTATTAGACCTTTGTTGGTAGTATAACTTGCAAAAGTCCTCTCCCATTCTGAGGGCTGTCTATTTGCTTTACTTAGTGTGTTCTTGGCAGTGCAGAAGCTTTTTAATTTGATCAGATCCCAGTAATGTATTTTTGATGTTGCTTCAATTGCCCGGGGTGTCCTCCTCATAAAGTATTCTCCCAGGCCAATTTTTTTCAAGTGTTTCCCCTACACAGTCTCTAAGAATTTTTATAGTTTCATGTCATAAGTTCAAGTCTTTTAAACAGTGAGAGTCAATTTTTGTTAGAGGAGAAAGGTGTGAGTCAGTTTCATTCTTCTACTGGTCGCCAGCCAATTTACCCAGCATCATTTGTTAAATAGGGAATCTTTACCCAAATTTATATTTTTGAAAGATCCTTAAAACCCAAAAAGAACAACCCAATTAAAATGTGGGGAAAAGATCTGAATAGACACCCACCAAAACAGATAAATAAATTGCAAATAAAGATGTGAAGTCATGTTGAATATCACAGCCATTTGACATTTGCAAATGAGAACAACAAAACAAAATGCACATTAGGATGTGGAGCAGCAGAAACTCTCATTCATTGGTGGGAATATGAGATGATGCAGCCACTTTACAAGACAGTTTGTCAATTTCTTACAAACTAAACTTGATCCTATAGGAGCTCTCCTTAGTATTCACTCAAAGGGTTTTAAAACTACGTTCATAAAAAAGCCCACCCATGGATGTTTATGGTAACTATATCCACAATTGCCAAAACTTGGAGCTGTGAAGATGTACACCAGTAGAGGCACAGATAAATAAACTGTGACATGTTATTATTATTCAGCCCCTGTACTTAATGAGCTTCTAAGCCATAGAAAGACAGAGGAAACTTAGATACATATTACTAAGTTGAAAAGGCAAATTTGAAAAAGCCACAAGTCTCCAACTATATTACATTCTGGAAAATTCAAAACTAAAGAGATAGTAAAAAGATTAGTAGCTGCCAGGACTTAGGGAATAAGTAGGGATAAAAAAACAGAACACAGAGGACTTTTAGGGCAGTAGAAAATATTATTTTATGATACTATGTGTGTATGAGGGTAAAAATATATTCTTAGATATTTGTCAAAACTTTTGGAATGCACAACACCAGGAATCAACTCTAACATAAACTTTGAACCTTGACTGATAATGATGAGTCTATATAGGTTCATCAGATGTAAAAAATTGACAACTCTAGGGGTGTGCTATATGTACGTGGAGCGTGGGATACAGGGAAGTCTTTGACCTTTCACTCAATTTTGTTATTTTGTTGTGAACAGATCAAAAAATGTCTACACAGATTGAATAACCCTTACCCAAAATTCTTAAGACCAAAATGTTTCAGATTTTGGTTTCTTTCAGATTTTGGAATATTTACCTAGACATAATGAGATATCTTGGGGACAGGACACAAATATAAACATAAAATTCACTTTATATACACCTAGACTAAAGATGGTTGTATACAATATTTTTAATGTGCATGTGCATGAAACAAAGTTTTAATTGTGTTTTAACTGTGATCCATCATTGGAGATCAAGTATGGAAGTTTCCACCTGTGGCATAAAGTTGATGCTCAAAATGTTTTGGACTTTGGAGCATTTATGATTTTAATTTTCAATACTGATGTTCAAACTGTATTAAAGGAAAGACCTACTAAAACTACATTTTTGGAAATGTTTTAAATAGAGTACAAATTTTCATTTTTATTTATGTTCTTAAAAGTTTTTTTCTATAGATGATACATTCTCTTTGTTTTTCAACATCAAATAATTAGAGGAACATTTCCTTAAAGTTGCTTTCAAAGCATTTTATCCAGGCCAATTATTTTTTTTCCAATAAAAGTTGTGCACATGTCAAGTTTACCTCAAAGGAACAGATTAAATAGTAGATTGCTGACAGGTGCTAGTCATAGACAAGACCAGACGTGTATATTTTTGTAGGACAAAATGCTTAGTGTAACTTTATATCTTATAATTTCTTTATGAAATTTGCTATGAAGTTATGAATAAGCCTCTATTGCAAGGTATGCTTATATTCACTCCCATGTATTGTAACAATTATGCTAATTTATAAAATGTATTTCATGAATACACCTAACAGTAGAGGGGTAAACTTCATCATGTTGAAATAGTTGGGGTTGGAAAGCACAGCAATAGGTGGGCTTGCTGATATTTCCCTCTGGTTTGTATAATTCCTACTCTGGTCTTAAAAGTTCTCATGTTCACAGGATGGTATAGGAAAGTAAGTTTTAATTCATTTGCTGCATTAATGTATTTCCTTGCCAAATTTGAATTGTTTCTTTTATACTTAGAAATTAGCATAAAGGAAAGTTTTTCACACTGTCCACTGTGGATTCTGAAGCTGTAGATCAGTACTGCACAAAAGAAATATAACATGAGCCACATACGCAAACCACATCTATAATTTTAAATTTTGTAGTAGCATATTAGAAAGCAAAAAGTAGCAGATGAAATTAATTTTAATATATTTACTTAACTCTAAAGTAGTATCATTCAACATGTAAATAATAGAACAATTAATGGAATATTTTACACTTTTTGGTACTAATTCTTTGGAATTTTACTAACAGCACATCTTCATCCAGATAAGGCACATTTCAAGCATTCCATATATGTGGTTGTGTATATATATATCTCCAGCTTTAGGAGAGTATTTCTTCATCTCTTTAAAATGTTTGTCTGAGAATGATTTTTCCTCAGTCATTTCTTAAAGTTTTTTTTAGATTTGACTTTTAAGTCAGTGATTAGATTTCCTATAATGTAAATTTTACCCTTTTTTGTATCCTTGAGGATTTAATTTTGTCATTACATTTGCTGATATTCTTGTAATCTATCATAATCATGTTAAACTCTTATGTCAGGTATTCTAAAAGCATCCTTTTTTATCCTGCTTACTTTTTAACTCATCCCTGAGACTTTCTGCTTCACTCTCTCCTGTCCTAATGGTGTTTTGTTCCTGCTTTAGAGGCCAAGCCGTTTCTTAATTCTGTAATGATGCAAATAACATTCTTAACTTTTTTCTTAGATTCTGAAGTAGGTTAGTTTTAGACAAATGCCATTCCTTCACTTTTTCCTAGTTATTAGTTTCTTCCTCTCTCATTCCACCCCTACCCAACAAACAGTGTTTTCTTAAAAGCACTCATTTACTTTTTTTTTTCCCCCCCATTTGTGCATTTTTTGGCATTACCAATAAGCAACTTCTATACTTGTTTGGGTTTTTTGCACTTTCCTGGTACTGAGGAACTCTAACCCAATCAAGTATATGTGTATAGGCATATGCCGAAAATTACACTTATTCAAAACATGACAACCACAGATACTCCATTTCTACCCCTTGCCTATAGTATTCTACATTTGTATGATTTACGTTCCAAAATGTTTTCAATCACAAATTAGCTGGATTATGCCTACTTATTTTTGAAAATTTTTGTCTCTTTTTAGATATAGAAAGATGTTTGAAATGAAGGAAATTGACATCTTATTCTTTTACTTATCTCAGAGGAGAGGAATAACTGCACAGTTTTATAAGTTGACACGCAAAATATAGTTGTATTTTCATACACTTGCAATAAACTATTTGAAAAGGAAATCAGAAAAATAACCTCACACACAATAGCTACAAAAATATAAAATATAAAATAAAATATATATATATAAATATAAAATATAAAATGCTTGGGAATCAATTTTACCACATAAATAGAAGACTTATATACTGAAAACTATACAACTTTAATGAAATAAATTCATAAAGACAAAAACAAATGGAAACATATCCTGTTTTCATGGATAGAAAGAATAAATATTATCAAAGATGCCCATAATACCCCAAAATATTTATAAATTCAATAAAATATCTATCAATATTCCAATGATATTTTGTATAAATATGAAAAACAATTCTAAAAATTATATGGAATTGCAAAAGACCATTAATATTCAATGCAGTCCTGAGAAAAAAGAAAAAGTTGGAGGTATCACAGTACCTAACTTTAAAATATAATACACAATTATAGTAGTCAAAACATCATGGCACTGACATAAAAGCAAACAAATAGACAAATTCAACCAAATGCAGAACTCACAAATAAATCTACACACTTACAATCAATTGATTTTTGACAAAGAAAAAGACAGCCCCTTTAATAAATTATGTTGGGACAACTAGATATCCACACACAGAGCAGTGATATTAGAATCTGTCTCACACCACATACAAAACTTAACTTGAAATGGATTAAAAAGTTATAAGACCTTAAACTATAAAATTAATATAGAAAACATGGAGGAAATGCTCCATGACATTTCTCTGGGCAATAATTGTTGTGGTATGAACCCCAAAGCACAGGTAACTGTAGCAAAAACAGACAAATGGGATTACATCAAACTAACAAACTTCTGTATAGCCAAAACAATCAACAAAGTGGTGATATAACCTTCAGAGAATGGGAGAAAATATTTGAAAACTTTGCATCTGACAAAAGAACATACAAGGATCTTAAATAACTCAATAGCAAAAAACCCCCAAATAACTCAATTAAGTAATGGTCAAAGACCTTAATAGACATTTCTAAAAAGAAGACATCCAAATGGCCAACAGATGTAAGAAAAAATGTTCAACATCATTAATCATTAGGGAAATGCAAATTAAAACAATGAGCTATTACCTCACACCTGTCAGAATAGCTACTGTAAAGACAAAAGGTAACCAGTCTTGTGAAGGATATAAAGACACGGGGGGGGGGGGGAAGTAAATCAGTAGATTTCCATAAAGAAATATGGATGTTTCTGAGAACATTAAAAATAAAACTTCTATATGATTCAGGAACCCCCTTCATATCCAAAAGAAATAAAATCAGTATGTGGAAGAGCTATCTGCACTTCCATGTTTATTGAAGCATTATTCATAATAGTTAAGATACGTAATCAACCTAAATGTTCACAAGCTGGTGCATGGATAAAGAAAATGTGATATTGTATAATGGGATTCTATTTAGTGTTAATCAAAGAATAATATCCTGTAATTCACAACATAGAACCTGGAGGACGTTAAGTGAAAGAACTAGACACAGAAAGGCAGACCACATGATCTCACTCACCTGTAGAATCTAAAAATGATGAACTCTCAGAAGTAAAAAGGAGAATGATGGTTACCAGGGACTGAAGCAATGGTGGAAGAGAGAGTTAGAAGATGTCAGTCAAAGGTCACAAAATTTCAGTTACATAGGATGAGTAAGCCGAGAGATTTATTGTACAATGTGGTGACTATGGTTAATGATAATGCCTTGCATTCTTGGTAATTGCTCAGAGTTTGTTTCAAGTTGTTTTTACCACAAAGAAAGAGAACTGTGGAAAGTAATACATTTTAATTAGCTCAATTTAGCTATTTTACACATATTTCAAAACAATACGTTCTTCAAGATAAACATATGTGATTTTTGTCAATTATGATAAATTAATTAATTTTAAAAAAGGAACATCAGGAAGATACCTATACAGAATTATGATATTTACTAATTCTTATTCTAGGAATCCAATGGTCAACAGCAAACTCTTTCTGAACAATTTCCTATAAAGATTTAAGGGTTATATATTTGATAATAAATATTTTGAATATACTTTGCTAAAATGCTTGGGCAATGAATTATAATGATCACGATCGTTTGTCCAATGATAGATAACTACCTTTCCAGATAGTTCTTTCACTTAGCTAATGGTAATTGATATTATGTATTTAATTGTTAAAATCAACCTAGATATGATACTTCTTCTTACCCTGAGAGTAATTGCATAGGGAGAAATTACCCAAATTCTATTTTGAATCACTAATTTGGTCTTGACTTCTGAAGTAAAGTATATTAAATATATCATAGCTTTGTCAAATGTCTCTATCTTGAGTACTATTAAAAGGGCTTTACAAATGTTATACAATCTGTCTCCAGGTAAATCTAATTCTCATTCATGCTAATATGTTTGGGCCACAGCATAAAGCAATAGTATTTGAAGAGATTTCTTCTTTGATTTCAAGTTTCACTTATGGGATCATAACTGTGTTTCTCAAGGAAGAGATTGCTAGGATATATAACCCATATTTATGTTCATGTGTGTTTATGCATGTGTATCTCATGCAACATATTAACATATGAGCATATACATACAGGATTTATACAGATATTATTTTCCATTTATTTTAAAATACCATATTTAATTTATGTGACACCTTTACAAAAAATACTGTCATAGGGTGGCGCCCATAGCTCAGTGGGTAGGGTGCCAGCCACATACATCCAGGCTGGTGGGTTCGAACCCAGCCCAAGCTAGTTAAAATAATGACACTGCAACAATAAAAAAATAGCCAGATGTTATGGCGGGTGCCAGTAGTCCCAGCCACTTTGGGAGACTGAGGCAAGAAAATTGCATAAGCCCAAGAGTTTGAGGTTGCTGTGAGCTATGATGCCAGGGCATTGTAGCTAGGGCAACAGCTTAAGACTGTCTCAAAAACAAAACAAAACAAAACAAAACAAAACAAAACCTTTCATAGAGACAATATTTTATTTTTTTCTGTTCATAAAGCCTTATTATAGAAAATAAAATATATTGGTAACACAAAAACACTCTGAGATACTTATTTTCAAACAAGTCAGTGAAACAAATTCTAATTTTTTAAAACATAAATCTCAAAATGATTGTGCCTTAGTGTATCAGATAACTTAAAAAAAAAGTCTATCCGTTGGGAAAAAAATGACTCCTTATTTATTCATTAAGGTATGCTGAGATATGCTCATGTACATTACAAACATGCTCATTATTTTATAGTTAGAGGTATTAGAAATTAAATATGTATTTCTCTCTGAAAATTCATATGTTGAAATTCTAATCCCCACGGTGATAGTATTAGGATGCATAGCCTGTTAGGAAGTGATTATATTATAAAGACAGAGCCTTCATGACTGGGATTATGTCCTTATACCTCATACAAAAGGCCTGTGAGAGACCCCTAAACCCTTCCACCACGTGATGTTGTAGTGATCTTGGACTTTGCAGCTTCTGCAACCATGGTAAATGAATATTTATTGTTGGGAGGGAGCAAGATGGAGGCCGAGCAGCAGCTTCCTTGCATCTTGGCACTGTGAGTCTGGGGAGATAGGACTCCAGGCATCTCTGGCTGGTGGGATATGCCTATAATCATTCCTATGAGAATACAGGGAGTCAGCGAGAGACTTCTGGACCCCTAGGGGAAGACAAAAACAGTGGAAAATCGGCAAGTGGTCGCACATGTTCAATCGGTCTAAACCCTCCAGCAACTGTAAGTACAGTAGCAGCCAGACTGCAAACCGGAAAGGCCTTACCTGTGAACTGTTTTGGTATCTTTGGACTTGGCACTCAGTTGAACTGCCTTGGGGAGAACTTGAGCGGGAGTGCAGAGAACTTTGGCCATTGTCTAGGACCCCAGTCTGAGCTGCTGAGCCAGAGGGAGCTAACAGTGTTTGGCTGTGGGCCACAGGGAGCCATTGGGAGAGAACTGCCCCAGCAAGCTCCACCCTCAGGGTTGCAGAGCAAGAATCAGGAGGAAACTGATAACCTAGTGACTGAGTAGCCTAAAGGTGGGGACTGAGCCACCTTACAACCTTAACCCTCAGGGGCAGAGTGAGACCAGTTTTGGCACACTGGGTAAGTGGATAGCCACTTCAGCAGTGATTTCAGTGATAAGCACTTTCCTGGGAAAGCTTCTGCTCAGCAAGTTTACAAGTTTACAAGTTTAAAGTGCCTTTTAAGAGGGCTGAAGAGAGATTTAGGGTGTCTACCTGGTGGGGTTTGAGAAATAAGCGGCCTCCAGTTGTATCAGCACTGTGGTTAACATCTAATACCCCAGAAGACCACATGTTTCCCAGACAATATTTAACAACATATATACACTGGTTTGTTTTTGGTTGTGTTTTTTGTTGTTGTTGTTGTTGTTTGTTTATTTTGATGTTGTTGATGTTTTTTTTTTTTAATTTCAACCTTTTCCATACAGATTTTTTTCTTTCTCAACTTTTTTTAGTTTAATTACAATTTAATCATTGCTGCCTTTTTCAATAATTAGAACTTCATTTTTGCTACTGTTTCTACCCCTATTATTTGATTTTTCACCCAATTTTATCCTATAAAGTTTTCTGTTTGCTTGTTTTGGTTTGGTTTATAGCATTTTTGTCTTTCCTCTCTACTTGGTGGAGGTGGGGTACTGTGTCTGATCAGGTTAGCAAAGAGCTGCTGACCTCAAGGGAACCACCCAACTGGACACCCCCAGAAGTTGGGTTTCTTTAAGGTTGTGTCAAAGTACCCTACTGTACACCTATATTGCTCTGTCTCCCTCTTTCTGTGCCTCTCTTCTTTTTGTCAATATTCCTTTTACCCACCCCCTCGCCTTTCTCTATTTTCTTTTCGCTCGTTGCTCCTTTCTTTCATCCCTTTCTTGCTCTTCAACCTTCTCATCCTTCTGGTTCTGTACCAAAAGGACTCAATGAAACCTTAGTCCAGAGGAATGGGAACTTAAAGAGCAAGAGGAAGTGAAAGGTAAATTAGGGCAAAGAAACAGATAAAAGAAATCACTCATGAGGAAGAATCAGCAGAAAACTCCAGGCAACATGCAGAACCAGTCTAGATCAACCCTGCCAAGGGACCATGAGGTAGCTACTACAGAGGATTCCACCTATAAAGAAAT
>CAUYPK010034262.1:0-12971 GCA_963574355.1 Loris lydekkerianus
TGATCTTTATTTAGATACCTGCCCAGAGATTAGTCAGTGTCTAGAAGATGTTTACTGCAAAAGTGATTGTGTTGATATGGTAACAGGATATTTCCTTTCAAGTTAATTTCAGATAGGTAAAATGAGGTAATGGTGAAACTAACAGATAATAGATTGTATACGCAACTAGAAAGGTATAAAATCAAAACCCCGAATAAAGAATTTCGCTACATGCCATTCCATATTGTGTAGTCTGTTTCTTGACTTAATAATTACAAGAGCGAGTTTATACCCATGGCAAAGCTGCTGTTCGTTCGTGTCTCTGGTCACGCAACAGGGGCCCAAGGTCCAGCATGGGTAGGGACAGTCCTCTTACCCACTTGAAATCTTCCCTCTTTCAAATCCCTTAAAACTCCCTCATTTCAGCTTGGCACCTATGGCTCAAGCAGCTAAGGCACCAGCCACATGCACTTGAGCTGGGGGGTTCAAAGCCAGCCTGGGCCCACCAAACCACAATGACAGCTGCAACCAAAAAATAGCTGGGCATTGTGGCAGGCGCCTATAGTCCCAGCTACTTGGGAGGTGGAGGCAGGAGAATCACTTGAGCCCAGGAGTTAGAGTTTGCTGTGAGCTGTGATGCCACAGCACTCTACCCAGGGCAACAGCTTAAGTCCCCAAAAAGAAAAAAAAAAAAAAAAACTCCCTCATTTCCAAGGACCTTTTCCCTATTGAAATAGGATGTGCCTGTAAGGACACAGATAAGATGGAAACAATGAGGCAAATACCTTTAAGCAGCAGGACACTGGATTGTCTGGAGTGGCCACCACCTGAGCAGAGCGCAAGAGAAGCTGGGCGCTCCAGGCTAGGCTGTCAGCACAATTCTGCACATTGGAGAAGTCTTTGTTTCTTTCTAGGCTTCCATTTACTTGTTTATAAAATAGGAAATAATCATTTTTTTCCTTGTTGTAAATCCAAGGTAGTGTTGCTTCTCTGTGTCTTAACAATGAGAAACACACACACACAGAAAGACAAAGAGAAAGGCTGCCAGTTGCTTGTTTTGCTTTCTGTCATTTAGGCTCCAAGCCCACAGGGCAAGAACTTTTAGTTCCTTGCATCACAGCTGGTGCTGAATAAATTTCATCAATAAGGAAAATATTGGGAACAGATTGCAGCCATTGCTCTTGTGTTTTCCACACACTGTTCACCAACCAGACACCATTTGGCCCCCAGTGATGAGCAAGGCTAGCAAAGCAAAACTTAAGACCTAGTCCACTAGTTACCCTTGGTAACAAAGCCACTTGGCTGTTGGGTCCAGACAACCACATAGAAGCCCATTCATTCATTCATTTAGCAAATGTGTATTGGGCACCTGCTTACGTGCCAGATGCTATGAATACAGTGGTGATGAAGTCTAACACGAAGCCTCTCCTTCCAGACCTTATGGTTCACTGGGTCTTATTAGAGCCTAGAACCAGTGTTAGCACATATGGGCTATTCCCACAAACTCTAAGTTCTTCTGTTTATTCAGATCCCAAGTTCCCCTTCAGATAGGAATCCTGAGATTCCTCCATCTTTTCAGAATTCCACTTCAAGCATGGTTCTGGGCCTCTGCAAAACTCTACTTGGTCTAATAACCAGAACTAAAACTCACATTTGTGGATTAGAGTCATGATTCCCTTGTTATGAAGATCTGGGACCCCCTATCTCCAACACCATTATTCCTTCCATCTCTTGTCTCAATTTCTCTCCCCCCTCTACAGACATGTGCACATGTGTGCACGCATACGGTGAACTTTGTCCTAGAAAGATTTGTTCTATCTTCGTGCCTATTGACTCAAGATCATTTCCTCTTGTAAGGCATAGCCTTAAACTTGTGCCTTAAACTTGTGCATAGCCTTAAACTTCTCACAATGTGGCCTTGAACAAGTAACTTTTGAAAACCACCATTTTCCCATTTACAAAGTGAAAAGGATACCAGAGTATTTTGGATGCACAGTTCTGGCTAGCCTAAGCATAAAAACAAAAAAGGTGGAGGTTGGTTCACTGGAGAGGTTTGGAAACTCAAAGGAAATTCTACACAACAGGCCTCAGAAAAGACAAGACCCTGAAGGGTACTAGCGGACCAGGTGACAGAAACCAATGGACAGTGTCTTCAGGGAAAGGCCACAGAGACCAAGTCAGCTGCAACCTCTTCAGATCAGACTATTCAGAATTCAAATTTTCAGGAAAGAGTCTGAGCGAAGTGATGTGGTACCTAGGAAAGGGGTGGAGGAGGGGTGGGAGGTCTACCTAGATTGACAGTCACATGAAGTCCATTTGTAATGTGCGAGGGCTAATTCTCCAAGAGAAAATTAGGGATATATTTGCTAGGAGGCAAAATACAACTGGCCAGTACAAGAGGGCTAGACTCTGGATATACTCTATGTTCCCAACCCTGGAAATCCAAAGCAATAGTTTTCTAATTTTTTTCATTTTAAAGAGAAGTATCTTTTCTTGAAATTTTAAGGGGGAAACCTCATTATGTGATATACATTAAAGCAGTTTTAATTAGTGTAATATTATAATGACCCACACAAAAATTGGAAATCAGGGATTAAGAGATTAACACTTGCCCTGTAGTACCAGCCTTAGCAACCAGAGTTTTTTTTGTTTGTTTGTTCTTACTGAGAAAGGTCTAATTTACAGAGAAGTTATTGCAAAAAAAAAAAAAAAAAAAAAGGGTTTTAACAGCTCACCCTATCACCTCAGAACAGTCTTCTAACAATTAGAAACAGCAGGAGTTTTATTTTAGAATCTGGTCCAGGTGGTTTCTAATATGATAAAATGTGTCGCATAGCATATTTAAACATGCATGTTTTATTACATGTTTTAAAAGGCTTCAATGTTTTCAAAAGTAGATATTGAAGGTTATGGTTCCACAGAAGGGATATATACTTCAAAAACCACTACCCCTGAGGGCCTCAGACTCCTTCCTGGATTATGTATGGCCCACCCACCAAACTAATTTGCAACTATTAGATCTTTATCCTAGATTCCTCCTTCGGTTTGAGCAACAATAGTCCTAGCATCATCACCTACTATTGAGAAATACTTCCCAATCATACAATAAAAGACCTTTATAAAGGAACTTAACTCCAAGAGCCAATTCCCATATGTGAAAGGGACAGGATAGGCAAAGAATTTGAACTGAATTAGCCAAACCATCTGTAGTAAATTTCAGATTAGTGTAGATTTATTACTTTCTTCTTCCATTTACCAAGGATTACAGGATGTATGTGTTGGAATAGTGGGGGAGGTTGTGGTCAGGACATAAGGGAAGGAATGTCCTTTGTTTTATTGGTAAAATCCTTTAATACTGCCAGATACCTTTATGTTTACTACAGACAAGAGCTTTCTACTGATGGCTTGCAGAGAAACAATAGCTAATTACCAGCTCTCTCAGCTGGATATGGGAGTTGCAGAGTCTAAAGGTGGTAATGATGATGACAATTCTTATGCCTTCTTGTTGCCTGGGGAGACCAGCAAATAGCTTCATTGATTTTAAAAAAATTTCAAATCTTCCAGAGCTCCTTTAGAATTCTTGGACTAGGCTGGAATTCCTGGACTAGGCTCCCACCAGTAATCCTAGTACTCTGGGAGGCCGAGACAGGTGGATTGCTGAGCTCACAGGTTCAAGACCAGCCTGAGCCAGGACGAGATCCCTGTGTCTAAAAAAATAGCCGGGTGTTACAGTGGACACCTGTAGTCCCAGCTACTTGGGAGGCTGAGGCAAGAGGATCAATTTAGCCCAAGAATTTGAGGTTACTGTGAGCTAAACATGCTGTGGCACTCTAGCAAGGGGGACAAAATGTGACTCTGTCAAAAAGAAAAGAAAATTCCTGGACTCAATGGCTACATAGACTACCAAAGCAATAGTAAAAACAAAACTACTAGAAAACTTATAGTGATAACGATGACTAAAAATAACCATCTCAAGTCACCTAAGTTAGTGACATCACATTTATAAGCCACTGTATGAGTTGAGTCCTCCTCCCCAAATCAAAAAAGTAGAGCCTTTTATCTTTGGGTTAATAAGCACTGGGGAAAAGTCCTGCTTTTTTTCCCCCCACATTTTCTCATTATTTATCCTAGTATCTATCAAAATCTGGAATTCTGCATAATGTATGCATGTCAGATGCTACAAGAGAAAAGCAGAAATTGTGAAGGGGTCTGGGGGTTAAGGGAGGGAGATGTCCCCTTCATGAGCTGGGAATTAAAGAGAGAGGCTTAATGAGGTGGGGAGGAGGTGCTAAATTCACTAATGGGCCAAGGGCTACCTTGTTGGAATTACAAGGCAGCAATGGTCTCCAGATTTTTAATTATCTGAGAATTAGGTGATTTGCCTCTGGCAGAGTCCTCTGGGAAGGTCCAGCTGTACTGGAGCACCTCAAGTAATCTTCAGTAATTTTACCCAAACAGAATCATGGAGCCCCTTGCCCCTGCTGAACCCTCTGGGCAGGCGTCCTCAAACTTTTTAAACAGGGGGCCAGTTCACTGTCCCTCAGACCGTTGGAGGGCCGGACTATAGTTTAAAAAAAAAAAAAAACTTTAAACAAATTCCTATGCACACTGCATATATCTTATTTTGAAGTAAAAAAAAAAAACAAAATGGTAACAAATACAATCACACTGCTTCATGTGGCCCATGGGCCGCAGTTTAAGGACCCCTGCTCTGGGATATCCTAAGATGCCTTCCCTTCCTGGTTGGCTCTGAGGTTGCATCCTGCCCACAGACCTAGGGTCTCGAGGGTTGCTGCTCACTGCCTGAGATCTGTGTTATTCTACTTCATGACAGACATGATACCAAGACTACCTAATTTTTGTTTTTTGTTTGTTTTTTGAGACAGAGTCTCACTATGTCACCCTGGGTAGAGTGCTATGGCATCACAGCTCACAGTAACCTCCAACTCTTGAGTTTAAGTGATTCTCTTGCCTCAGCCTCCTAAATAGCTGGGACTACAGGCACCTGCCACAACACCTGGCTATTTTTTGGTTCTGGTTCTTATTGTTATTTGGCAGGCCTGGGCTGGATTCGAACCCACCTGCTCCAGTGTATGTGGCTGGTGCCGTAGCCGCTGAGCTACAGGCATTGAGCCAAGACTACCTAATTTACTTCTTCAGGTAGGTATTATTATAAATAAGGGAACTGGGGCTCAGAAGCTAAGTAATGTGCTTAGACCTTAGACCTCTGAGTGCAGATTCAGACCCAGCCCACCTCATTCGACAGCCTAGGCTCTTAACTATTAATGTCATTGAAAGTCAGGCATAGGTTGGGTGTGATGGCTCATGCCTGAAATTCCAGCACTTGGGAGGCTGAAGTAGGAGGATCCCTTGAGCCCAGGAATTTGAGGTTATAGTGAGCTATGTTTATGCCACTGTAAAAGAGATAAAGGAAAAAAGAGGCTCGGTGCCTATAGCACAGTGGTTATGGCGTCATCCACATACACTGAGGCTAGCGGGTTCAAACCCTAAACAACAACTGCAACAAAAATATGGCTGGGCATTGTGGTGGGCGCATGTACCAGCTACTTGGGAGGCTGAGGCAAAAGAATCACTTAAGCCCAAGAGTTTGAGGTTGCTGTGAGCTGTGACGCCACAGCACTCTACCAAGGGCAACATACTGAGACTCTGTCTCAAAAAAAAAAAAAAAAAAAGGAAAAAAAAGAGAGAAAGCTGGCATAGGCCATTCTGTCTCCTTACAGCCAACACCTTGCAGGAGACTTGGCTCAAAAGGTACGCCCAGCAGAGAACTACCCAGCTCACTCTGTAAGACTTCATCAATACCACCTGTTAGGCATGTCCTCACTAGTGGAGCTACTGGAGAAAAAGGGCTACTTCTTTTACTTCTTTTCATGGGTCAGTAATAGTTTAAGAGGCTGTGAGAGGCACTGGGAAGGGCATGGATAAAGAGGCAGGAGGTCCTGCCCCTATCTGTTTAGCTTTGGGCAAAGTCTCTTCCCCATCTGAACTATGAAGCAATTAGATTAGCCCAAGACTCTGCCCTGTATTCAAAGTCTTCCCATTTTCTTTTCTCTATTGTTTTTCCACAATCTGGTGCCCTCAATTTCTTCTCCACTACAGCAGGACTCTTAAAACTGTCAGCAAACCAACTCAAATGGGTTTAAGTTAAAAAAAAAAAAAAAAAAAAAGGCTCAGCACCTGCAGCTCAGGCAGCCAAGGCACCAGCCACATACACCTGAGCTGGCAGGTTCGAATCCAGCCCTGGCCCGCCAAACAACAATGATAGCTGCAACCAAAAACAGCTGGGCGTTATGGCGGGCACCTATAGTCCCAGCTACTTGGGAGGCAGAGGCAGGAGAATCGCTTGAGCCCAGGAGTTTGAGGTTGCTGTGAGCTGTGATGCTATAGCACTCTACCCAGGGCGACAGCTTGCGGTTCTAACTCAAAAAAAAAAAAAAAAAAAAAGAGAGCGAGAAAGAACTTTTTTTTTTTTTTGAGATAGAGTCTCAAGCTGTCATCCTGGGTAGAGTTCCGTAGTGTCACAGCTCACAGAAACCTCAAACTCCTGGTCTCAAGCGATTCTCTTGCCTTAGCCTCCCAAGTATCCTGGGACCTCAGGCCCCTGCCACAATGCCCGGCTATTTTTATTATTGTTGCAGTTATTGTTTTAGCCGGCCCAGGCCAAGTCCAAACCTCCTAGCCTCGGTGTATGTGGCCGACGACCTAACCACTGAGCCATGGGTGCCACCCAAAAAAGAGTTTTTTATTGGCTTATGTCACTAAAAAAGTCCAGAGGGTATATCTGGCTGTTATAAAACATGTCTAGATTCAGGTGCTCAAATAACCTCTGGAATGTGTCATTATATCTCAACTGTGTTGATTTCATCCTCAGGAAAGCTTCCCCTCATGGGGGCAGCACAGTAGCTCTAGGTTCACATTCCTCCACGCCTGACAGCCCCTTTTCTCCATTTTAAGGACAGGTAGGTCTCCTTTATAGTTGCCACCTCCCACCTACTATGTAATAGGCACAGAAACAAAGTCTACATTTAGTCTGGACCAAGCTTTGGCAACACTTGAGAACTTGTTAAAATGCACATGATAAGGCCCCACCCCAACCCAGACCTACAGAATTGGGTCTAGGTGGTGGAGCCCAGCAATCTATACTTCAGTAAGCCCTCCAAGTACTTTTGAAGCAGCTCTGAGAACCACTGGGTTAATGACCAGGGTCTAGGGGGAGACATATAAGCTATCAGCTGGATGGAAGAGCAGACACAGGTCTTCATGGAGAGACATGCTGAGGCAGGGCATTCTGTTGGACACACTGTGGAGTGTACATTTCAGAGGAGCACCTACCTGATTCTCTCTCTTTAACAGGGCAAGTATGGCAGCAACTGTAAGTGGGGATGATCACTGTTAGGGTTCAAGGCAGTGTGAATTTAGGTACCAAGAATTATGGAAGTTGTCAGGAAAACCTCACTGCCCAGCACTTGGGGACCTTTAGAATCCTTGGCAGGTTCTAACTCCTCTAGTCCTGGGGGAATCTAAGCACAGATCCTACTGGGTCCAGGCAAGCTAGACATTAAGTTCCTGAAATCACTTTTGCAACACAACATATTTCTAGAAAAAGTCCTTAAGTCCTGGGATTGAATCTGGACCAACTTGAGCCAGGTGCCATTCCTTGAGCCAATTTGGAGAAATGAGCCATGAGGAATTAATTGAAGCTGGCTGACAAAGCCTGGACCACTTGAGCACCTCCAGCTGCCTCCACCACCTCAAATAGGTTTCCTAGTTTGCTTTGTCTCCTGCATAGTCTTGAGTAGGTCTCAGGAATGAGAAGCTGGATTCCTAGGGTTTCCTGAAACCCCTGCCTGCTGCCTCCTGTAATTGTTACTGTCAAAAACAGGCCCCATGATCCTTCCTAGGTAATAGGCCATGATACCTCCAAGTCTCGTAAGCTCATTACTTCTGGATTGAAAAGGGATCCCAGCACCTCTAGCCTAACTGGGCCCTCCAAATGCAGCCTGTCCCACGGAGGTTGGCATGCAGGAAAGAGACTGATCAGGACATCCAGGCCTGAAGAGTGACTTCAGTTTAGTCATAGCCTCTCTGGGCCTCCATTTGCTGGGTTCTGCTCTACACATCTCTGAGATCCTCCCTAGTTCTAAGAGCCTATAATTTCCCTACGGTATTTTCTCATTTTCTAAGTATTCTAAATTCCCTGCCCTCAAAATACCTCCCTCCCATCCCAATGTCTGACAGTCCTTAAAGCTCTTTACACAGCACTTGAACCTCAAGACAACCACATGAAGCGTGTATTTTCTGTCCCTGCAGAGTAACACAGTGAGATCCAGGTCTCCTCCTTCCAAAGCACAGCCTGCTGCTCTACAAAACTCCCCCACCCAAGCCTTATCTTCCCATCTCTCTTTCCTGGAAAAAAAAATCCAACCAGAGCCAGATCTACCACCATTCCTTTTTTCCCTGAAGCTTTGATGGGGTAGCCCAGACATCAGGAGTGGGTAGGGGGAACAAGAGACACATCATTTTTAATTTTGGGTACCTGCTCTGTGTCACACGTGGGACAGATTAGCAAACCTGAGATCAGTGGTAAGTCTGAGACCAGATGTGAAAGGACAGGTTTTTTTTGTTAAAGAAAATGTTCTGGAAATCGACAAGACACCTCCAAAAAGCAAAGGACAAGGGCGATATAAAAGAAGCCAGAAGTCCTGGAGGACTGGAGATGGAGATCGCATGGGATCTCACAGGAGGGAACATTTTGAAAAGAATTTCCTGCGTCTGGGATGAGACAGGAAGGGAGCAACTTATACACAGAGGGGCCTCTCAAAGGGAGCAGCCAGCTGCTGCTAACCTCTCTAGCTCAGATGAACAGCAGCCTCCCTGTCTTTTCTACTGACAATCATCGTCCCAATGGCTATACCAAGGGAGAGGAACTGAGCTGGGACTATGGGCATTCCTCTCCAGTGGCAGCCTTGCCTTTAGAGCACCTGGGTTACAGAATTACAGTTCCAGAATTACTGATTCTAGAGTTGAGCAGCCAGAAACCAGGCCCCTTCCTCTTAAACCTGGCCCTGTGGATGCAGAAAGGGCTTGGACTTTCGTCTGAGTCCTACCTGGTACAAAAGCCAGATCACTCTCAAGGCTCCTTAGAGCCTCAGATAAGTCACTATGCGATTATCCTGAGGTATAAATAAGATCATACCTAAAAATGCCTATGTAATGCCTGTCATACAATAGGTATACAAGAAATGGCAGTGGGTATGTAATGTATCTGTTTTGACCATTGATGTTATGACCAGTTGAGAAGTGAGTCCCTGTCACTTGGTACTAATAGTTGAAGTACCAAAGTTTGCAAATTATTTACAAGTCATATCATAGATATATATATAAATTATGCAACTTCAACTACACACACTTGAGGGGAAAAGTGAGAATTAACTGTCTAAGGGCAGGATATCATAATGAGCATCTAAGCCCATGTGAGCAATTTGCAGCCCTTCATGCCTTTCTGACCATGGGACTGAGTGTGACTCAAGGATTTTGCTTGACATCGCATTTTAGAATTTTATGTGAGTCCCCACTCAGTGTACTTTAGAAAGTACAGCAAATAAGGCCTCCCTTATTTCCACTCAAACAGAAGAGGTGAAATTACAATGCTAGATATAAGCAAGAGAGTACCAAGTGCAAGGCTATGGACTTCCAGCTGGGAAACTTCATCTGTGAGGAACAGTCAACCTCAGCCTATGGTAGGTACCTCATGTTCCCGTTTATTCAACTTTCTGAAGAAAGGAATACTGGCTCAGTGCCCATAGCACAGTGGTTATGCCACTGGCCACATACATAGAGACTGGAGGGTTCAAACCCAGCCCAGGCCAGTTAAACAACAATGACAATTGCAACAACAAAAAAAAAATAGCTGGGCGTTGTGAGGGGTGCCTGCAGTCC
Organism: Loris lydekkerianus; assembly: GCA_963574355.1. Classification (NCBI taxonomy): domain Eukaryota; kingdom Metazoa; phylum Chordata; class Mammalia; order Primates; family Lorisidae; genus Loris; species Loris lydekkerianus. The sequence continues at coordinate 9,940 of CAUYPK010034262.1, forward strand.
CAGCTACTTGGGAGGCTGAGGCAAGGGAATCCCTTAAGCCCAAGAGTTAGAGGTTGCTGTGAGCTGTGACACCATAGCACTCTACTCAGGGCAACATAGTGCGACTCTGTCTAAAAAAATAAAAAATAAAATAAATGTTTAAAAAAAGAAGGGGCTCAGAGCCTGTGGCTCAAGTGGCTAAAACGCCAGCCACCTATACCTGAGCTGGCGGGTTCAAATCCAGCTCCAGCCCAAACAACAATGACGGCTGCAACCAAAAAATAGCCAGGCGTTGTGGTGGGCGCCTGTCTAGTAGTCCCAGCTACTTGGGAGGCGGAGGCAGGAGAATCCATTGAGCTCAGGAGTTGGAGGTTGCTATGAGCTGTGAGGCGACAGCACTCTATCCAGGGCAACAGCTTGATGCACTGTCTCAAAAAAAAAAAAAAAAAAAAAAAAAGAATACTAAAGACAGCACTAACCCCAGCCACTACCTTCTGTCATAATACCACACCCCAAGTAGAACAGTCTTCATTTTAATACTCCTCATTTCTCTCACCTGGGAGTGTGGCCCTGGACTCAGACCAACCATGTCTCTGGCCCTGGACTCAGACCACCTGGCGTCTCTGACCCTCTTTCCCCATTAGTAATTTGGCAGTAATACTGACTCACAACCAAAGGCTGAGAATACAAAAACCAACAAGCAACAACTGTGGAATATTCAATTGACTGCACTACCCAAAGTTTAAAACCAAAGGTCTCAGTCCTGGTGATCAAGGCCTGTCCATTCCTTCCTCTGGGTCACCTGTCTAACCCTCTGTTGCATAGCTCCCACTACACTACAGCCAAACAACTCTTTCTTACCACACAGACCCTTACCCACACTCTTGCTTGAGCTGTCCTGCTACACAGAACACTCTCACCTTCGATTTCTCCTGTTAAGAATCTTCAGTTCTTTCAAAATTCAGTTGAAGCTATGCCTTTCTGGACAGAAAAAGGAATTGCCAGGAGATGGCAAAGCTCTTAATGCACCTGCCTTCTTCCTCTAGCTTGAGATCACAGGCAGTTGGGATCAGGTCCAAGGCATCCCAGCAGCCCCATCAGGCCTTTAACATTCAGTGGTGGCCCTTAGGACAGTCTCCAGTTACCCATCCCAGGAAGATTATTCCTGTTTTCCTTTATTTCTAAGATCAAAATAGGCATTCCTTAAATGATGAAAATTTAGGCAAATAAGAGAAGCCAAACTTCTTATCCAACTGCCTGTGATTCAAATCATGATGAAGCCTAATGTGACTTTAGGAAATTCACTTCTGAGTCTCCATTCTCATCTATAAAATTAAGATAACATTACTACTGGGCACCATGGCTCAAACCTATAATCCTATCACTTTGGGAAGCCAATGTGGAAGGCTCACTTGAGGCCAGGAGTCCTGAGACCAGCCTGGGCAACATAGCCAGACCCTATCTCTAAAAAAAAAAAAAAAAAAAAAAAAAATTTAGAAAAAATGACCCAGGCATGGCGGCACACACCGCACTCCTAGCTTCTCGGAAAGGTGAAGTGAGAAGATCACTTGAGCCAAGTTTAAGGTTGCAGTGAGCTATAATGACTCCACGGCATTCTACCTGTGATGACAGAGCAAAATCCTATTAAACAACAGTCTCAAATTGAGTTTAAAGCAAGTTATTTACAAGATACACCCAAAGAGATAAAAGTTCCCTCTTTCCCATTCTTCTGAACCTAAGGGGTTGTCTGCAGCCCTTACCATTCCACACTGCAGACAATCCCTTGTCTTCTCAATGCTTCCAGTACCTTGACTATAACCCCTTGTTCAGATATTCTTGGCAGTGGTCTTATATATATAACAGAGACTCAAAATTCTTTTAGGCACCAAAATTTTTATTTACCCACCTTCGTGGTTTCTTTTAACATTATAAACCAAATTAATCTCTTTTTGATCCAAGTTTGTGGATAGGAACCATCATGTTACAAAATAGTGGCAGATTTATGCCTGCTTTTGTTTTTCTGGCCCCCTCCAACCTATGGCTGTCACTTGTCCTTTCTTGGTTGTCCCTTAGCAGTCTACTCTAACCCCTATAAAATAGGGACTGAAAGTACCAACCCTGTTGTTATGAGGGTTAAGAGAAAGCCAGGCTTTTGGGAACATTCAAACTCCCAATGGTTCCTCCTTACCTTTCAATAAAACTCCTTCTCAGGTTGGGTGTGGTGACTCACGCCTATAATGCTAACACTTTGGGAGACTGAAACAGGAGGATCACTTAAGGCCAGGAGTTCAAGACCAGCCTGAGCAAGAGTGAGACCCCATCTTTACAAAAAATAGAATAATCAGCCGGACATGGTGGGATGAGCTGATAATCTCGGCTATTCAGGAGGCTGAAGTAGGAGAATCACTCTGGGCAACAAGACAAAGCAAGACCCTATCTCAGAAAAATAAAAAATAAAAAAATAAAGCTTATTCTCATCTGTCATGGTCTGATGGACTAGTTAACCTGTAAACCAAACACCTGAGCCCATAGGCTAGGTGAAAGTCTAGAGGATAAGATACATGGGTTTTGTGACCACCACTAACTACCAAGTTTCAGCCTAAAGGACTGACTAGTGAGCAGTTCCAAGACCACTGAGCTCATGGTTTCCTGCGTATCCCTCTATCATGACCAGCCCGTGAGGAGAGCCCTCTCAATACCCCCTGCCACACTTGGAACAGTTGAGGGATGTAGCAGAAGCCACAGACTGAGTGACAGCCCTAGGGAGTCAATAGGGGCACACAAACAAACCAATCCCAGAGTTGGTGCCATTTGCTCTTGGGGAGGTGAGGCGGGGCCTGGGCAAGAACAGCAGCTGAAAGGTGCAGAGCAGGCCTGTCTCTCAGTAGCGGTAGTGATCAGGCTTGAAGGGACCATCACGGGGCATACCCAGGTACTTGGCCTGCTTCTCAGTCAGCTTGGTCAGCTTCACGTTCAGCTTACCCAGGTGGGCTTCAGCCACTGCCTCATCTAGCTGTGGAGAAACACAGAAAACCTAGAATGAGTGCCATGCT
>CAUYPK010034263.1:0-34183 GCA_963574355.1 Loris lydekkerianus
ACAAATGTCTACATACAATAACTAAGAAAATGCCATGAAGGCTACGCTGAACAGTTTGATGAGAATATTTCAGATTGTATATGAAACCAGCACATTGTACCCCTTGATTGCACAAATGTACACAGCTATGATTTAACAATAAAAAAAAAATACAATAAAAATGGTGGATGATAGCTAGGGAGGTTGACAGGTAGACAGGTATGTAGAAAGGATTTTTAAGAGGAAGAACCAGTAGAGAAGACAGTATTAAAAAGGAGAGTGAAGGAGAAAAGTTTGAAAGAGAAATTACTTTGGAAAAAGAGTAAAGGAAGGAAAGAGAAAGAGAGAGGGAGAAAAGTAAAAGAAAAATGGGAAGAAGGGAGGAGGATGTATGAAAGGCAGGAAGTAGGGAGGAGGTAGGAAGGGAAGGTAGGGATATAGGAAGGCAGGCATATATGTTCACAGTAAAAAGACAATGCTAGAGAGAGCGTAAAAGGAATAAGAAGGAGACATAAAGGCAGGTAGTGGAGGTAAAAAGCAGAAGAAAGGAAGGGAAGGAAATGAGGGATAAAGGAAGGGAAGGAAGAGAAGGAGAAAGAGAAAATTTTTTAAAGGGAGGAATCTAGGAAAATAGTAAAATAAAAAAGAAAAGAGAGGAGGTGAGAGTGAAATATAGGAGTTTAAATGGAGTAAGTAAAATAATTAACTACAACTGTGGAAGACAGCCAAAGAGAAATCTAAAAAAAAAAAATCAGTTAAAATAGAGTAAAATAAATATAGCTAAAAGGATGACAGGTAGGTAATAGGGAGGGAAATAGGTAGATAGATCCATGGATGGATGTATGTATGTATGGATGGATGGATGGTTAGATGTTTTCAAAGGATGAATCAGTAGGGAACAGAGTTAAAGACGGAAAGAAACTGTGAGTGTGGGAGAGAGGAGCCAATAAGAAAATGAAGTACAATTATATTAATGGGGAGGAGATTTAAAAAGAGTCAGTAGAACAAAACAAACAGTAAAATGAATATGAATAAATAGCTAGGTGAGTACATAGTCAAATAGACATATAGATCAGGGAGACAGATGATAGATGTAAATAAAATCAGATGAGATGAGATGAGATGAGATAGGATAGGTAAATAGATAAGATTATACTTCAAAAGGCATAAACCAAATGTAAAACAGATACAGAGTTAAATACAGATAAAATGAAAAATGTTTAAAAACAAAAACTAGTACAACATGAGAGAATGGAAGTAAAGAAATAGAGAAGGGAGGAAGGCACAGGAGGAAAAAGGGGAGGAATAAAGAAAGGGAGAATAAAGGAGCAAGAGAAAGGAAGAAGGAAAGGCAGGCGTGAAGGGCAGGGTAAGAATAGAGTGAAAGAGAGAAAGAGAATGAAGTAGACTGAAGAAAAAACATAGAAAATGTCAATAAAGGAAAAGAGAAGGGAGAGGTGTAAAGAAAGAGAAGTCTAAAATGATTAGTCTATAGAAATGAGTAAAATAAAGAAGAGAATGTGAGAGACAAGAAAGAAAGGTTTGAAAAGGAGGAGCTAATCAGAAAATTAGGTACAACTGTGGACAGCAGAGAAAGAGAAAGCTCTATAAGGAAAAAGTTAGGTAAAATTTTACTGTAAAATAAGATGAATGGATGACAGATAGGAAAGGAGAGGAGTATAAAAAGAAAAGACAAAGGAAAGAAAGGAAAAGGAACTAAAAGTTGATTTTCAAAAGAACACAGTAAAAAGTCTGTGCATTAAAAACAGAGAGTTGGAAAAAGAAACAGAAGAAATGAAAAACATTTTTAAAAGGGGCCAGTAAATAGTAAAGAAAAGTAGGAAGATGGGTAGGATCAGATAGGGTAGAAGAAAGGAACAAGGGGAAAAAAAGTAAAGAAAAGAAGGCAAGTGAGCATACCTGCAGACAGGAACAAAGGAGAAATTTAAAAATGAGAGGCAGCAAGAAAAAGACAGAGAAAAAGAATAATGAAAGAAAAAAGAAAAGAAGGAAGGAAGGAAGGAGAAAAAGAAATAAAGAAATAGACACATGTTTAAAATTGACTAAATAAAATAAAGGAGGAAAATATGAGGAGAGACAGTAAGAAGAAAGAGAGAGAAAGGAAAGGGAAAAGGAACTACAAATAGAAAAAAAAAAATCATTACACAAGCAAGAAAGAGCCAGTCAAAATGAAGTGTACAAAAAGATTTTAAAAAATAGATTAAAAAGGAAAAAGAGAGACACAATGAGAATAAAAAGAGAAAAGTTTAAAAACAAGAAAGCCTACAAAAAAAAATTTTTTTAAGAGAAGGAGAAAATGAAAAGTTTTACAAGCAGCCAATAATAAAATAAATTTAAGAGAAACACAGAAGTAACAGGGGAAAAGAAGTAACAGGGGAAAAGGGAAGAAGTGATTAAGAAAGACCAAAAGGCCAGCAGCTTGATGGCTCATGCCTGTAATCTTAGCATTCTGGGAGGTCAAGGCAGGAGGATCACTTGAGCTTAGGAGTTCAAGACCAGGCTAAGCAAGAGTGAGAACCCATCTCTACTAAAGATAGAAAAATTAACCAAGTGCTATGATGTGTGCCTGTAGCCCCAAGTTCTCAGGAGGCTGAGACAGGAAGATCACTTGAACCTAGGAGTGTGAGGTTGCTGTGCACTAGGCTGACACCATCGCATTCTAATCTGGGGTAACAGAGTGAGGTGAAAGAAAAAAAAAGAAAGAAAAAGAGAGAAGGGAAAAAGAGAAAGTTGAGAGAGAGAAAGAAAGAAAAGGGAGGGAGGGAGGGAGGGAGGGAGGGGGAAAGACTAAAAATGGTAATAACAGAGAAAAAATGAAAGAAAGAAAAGAGAAAAAAAGTAAGATGCTTAATAAGGAAGAATCAATAAGAAATGCCACTGTAAAAAAATAATGAGAGCAAGAGTAAAGGAGAAGAACAAAATTTTTAAAGTTATAAAAGGAGGCACCAATAAAAATTGTGCAAAAAAAGATGGAAAGAGTAAAATGAAATTTCTCACTTACAAGTGGGAGCTAAAGAATGTGTACACATGGACATAGAGAATGGAATGATACACATTGGAGACTGAGAAGGGTGGCAGGAGGTGTGAGATAAGAAATTACCTAATAGGTACTATGTATACTAATCAACTTATGGTTACACAAAAGCCCAGACTTCACCACTACATGATATATCCATGTAACAAAACTGTACTTGGACCCCTTAAATCTATTAAAAAATCATTTTAAGAATAAAAATATCCACCAAGAAAGAGAAAAATAAAGTGAGGGTAAAACAGAAAGGGAGGGAAAGAGGGAGAAATAAAGATACCTAGGAAGGAGAAAAGAAGTTTATAAAGGATGAGTCAGTAAAGAACAGGAAATTCTAAAACTGAAAGTGAATCTTAGAGTGAGAGAAAGGAGCCAAAATGGAAATAACCAACTTCAATTATACACATTTGCCACTGAAAACAAGACTAGAAAACATTTAAAAATTTAAAAAGAAAAGAATTAAGTACAATTGTGCTGCAAAGCACTGATTATAAAAATAGGAATCGGGGGGGGGGGGAGAACAAGAGATAGAAAGGTGATTGAAGGTCAGGTGCTATGGCTCACGACTGTAATCCTAGCACTCTGGGAGGCCAAGTTGAGTGGATTGCCTGAGCTCACAGGTTCAAGACTAGCCTGAACAAGAGCAAAACCCCATCTCTAAAAGTAGCTGGGCATTATGGTGGGCACGTGTATTCCCAGCTACTCGGGAGGCTGAGACAAGAGAATCACTTGAGCCCAAGAGTTTGAGGTTGCTGTGAGCTGTGATGCCAAGGCACTCTACCGACAGTGACAACTGAGACTGTCTCAAAAAAAAAAGAAAGAAAGAAAGAAAGAAAGGTGATTGATAGCTGAATAGATAGCTCAATGATAGGTAGGTTGGCGGTTAAGTAGATAAATAATATGAATGGCAGAAAACAGTAGAACATAATGTGTGAAAAAGAGTCAGAAACAATGAGAGAGAGGAAAGGAAATAGTTTTAAAAGAGTAGCCAGTAGAAAGAAGAATGGAAAAAAAGGGAAGGAAGAAAAGAAGGGAGGGGAGGGCAGGAGAAAGGGAGGAAAGAAGGGAGAGAAGAATGGAGGAAGGCAGGAAGGCACATAGGCATGGGGCCAAAGAACAAATAGAGAAAGAAAGCCAGGAATAGAGACAGTTAAAGAAATAGATTGAGAAAAGACAGAAAGGTTATAGAGGCAGACATGAAGGAAGGAGGGGAAAAAAGGAAGAAGAGAAGGTAGAAAGAGAGAAAAGGTCTTAAAAGAAGCAGCTAGTTGAAAGTAAAGTAAAGATAGATTAATGGATCATAGCTAGGTAAGAAGGATGCAAGGCATAAGACAGGAAGACAGATTAGATAGATAAATAGATAGATCTTAAAGATAGAAGACAGTTAAAAAGCAGCCAGATGAAACAGTTAAAATAGAGAGTAGAACAAAAAGAGAAGGAAATAAATGGTTTGAAAAGAAGAGGAATCACTAGAAAAAGTATGAAATGAGAATGGAAGAGGGATAGGGAAGGAGGAAAGAAGTAAGGAAGAAAGGAATATGGAAAGAAAAGAAAAAAGGAAAAAAGATTGTAAATAGTGAGTCAATAAGGAAAAGAAAGGGAATTTGAGAATGAGAGGGAAGAGCCAATAAGAAAATCAAGTACAATTGTGGTGATGAGGAGATTTTAAAAGTAAAAGTCACTTTTGAAAAGACAGTAAGATAAAGATGGATAAATCACCAGGTAAGTACTTAGGTGGGTAGATAGATAAATAGATAACAAACAGGCAGGCAGACAGATGGGACTTTGAAAGGCATAGTAAGTCACTATAAAGGACCATCTGAAACGGATACAAAGAGAGAGTTAGGGGCAGCACCCGTGGCTCAGTGGGTAGGATGCTGGCCGCATACACCAAGGCTGGTGGTTTCACCCAGCCAGGCTGCTAAACAACAATGACAACTGCAACAAAAAAATAGTCAGGTGTTAATGGCGGGCGCCTGTAGTCCCAGCTACTTAGGAGGCTGAGGCAAGAGAATTGCCTAAGCCTAACAGTTAGAGGTTACTGTGAGCTGTGACACCATGGCACTCTACCCAAGATGACAGCTTGAGACTCTGTGTCTCAAAAAAAAGAGAGAGTTAGAACAAAAGAAAGAGATGAAATGAAAAAAAAAATTTTTTTTTAATCAGGAAACAGGAAGAAAGAGGCAGGAAGAAAGGGAAATACAAGGAAGGAAGGAAATAGTTTAAGTAGGTGACAATGAAGGGCGTGAGACAGGAAGAAAGAAAGGGAAACATGCAGGCAGGGTAAGAATAGAAAAAGAAAGACAGGAAGAGACAAAGACTGAAGGAAATGGAGAAAAGACATTTAAAAGGCAATAAGAGAAGGAAGAAAAGAAAGAAGGGAGGGAACACGACAGGAAGGAAAGGGTGGAAAGAAAGAAGCTTAAAGTGATGACTCTATAAGAAAAAGCTATTTTAAAAAAGAATGTAAGAGTGAAAGGAAAAGAAAGGCTTAAAAAGGAGGACATAAGAAAATTACAATTGTGAACAGCAGGGAATGACAGATCTATAAGGAAGACCTCAGTTAAAATATTACAGTAAAATAATATAGATGGGTGGATGACAGCTAGGAAAGGAGAGGAAGTATAAATAGAAAGGAAGATCTAAGAAAGGAAGGAGGGAGGGAGAGAGATTTTCAAAAGGAGAACCCAGTAAAAAGGTCAATGCATAAAATATTGAGAATTAAGGGAAAGAGGAGATTCAAAACACTTTTTTAAAGGGGTCAGTAAATAGAAAATGAAAGAAAGAGGGACTACTGTATAGGATAGGATAAGGGAGGAAGGACTAAAGGTAGAAGGAAAGGAGAAAGGTAGAAGGAAGGAAGGAAAGCAGGCAAAATGCAGATGAACACAGTAAAAGGAAGGAGGGGAGGAGAGGAGAGAGAAAAGGAGAGGAAGGGAAGGAGAGGGAAAGAAAAGGAAACAAGAAAGAAAGAGACATAGATAAATGAAGGAAAGGAAAGAAGGGAAGAATGGGGTAAGGAAAGAGTGAGAAATGAAGAAAGAAATCAACATATTTTAAAAGATCAATTAATTTTTAAAAAATAAAGGTGAAAATATAAGAATGAGAGAAAGAAAGAAAAGAAGGAAGGAAGGAGAAAAGAACTAGAAACAGAACAGTAGAACATTACACAAGTAGGAAGGAACCAGTAAGAACAAAGTACACACAAAGACAAAAAGAAGAGAAAGATATATGAGGGAAAAGAGAGTCAGAGAACAAAAGAAAAATGTTTAAAAAATGAGCAACTTGTAAGAAGACTTTACACAAAAAGGAAAGATAAAAAAAGTTTAAAAGGAGTTGCCAGTAATAAAATGAAGAGAGAGATACAAAAAGAAGAGGGAATAAGAAAAGACTACAAAAATGATAGCATTAAACAGGGAGAAGCAAGAGAGATTGAGAAAGAGAGAGAAGGAAGAAAGAAGGGAAGAAAGAAAGATGTTTAACAAACAAGGTCAATAAGAAATGCCACTGCAGTAAATAATGAAAGCAAGAGAGGAAAGGAATGGAATAAATTTTTTAAAGAAGGAGCCAATAAAGAAAACATAGTGCAAAAAAGATATAAAGAATAAAATCAAGTGAGATAAAGAGTTGAAGGGAGTAAAAAGGAAGGAAATAAACTTAGGAAGGAAGAACAAAGTTTATAATGGAAGTCAACAGGGAACAGTTAAGGGAAGAAAGAACATGAGAGTGAGAGGGAAGAGCCAATATGAAAACCAAGTGAGGGAGTGGCTCACTAATCCTAGCACTCTGGGTGGCTGAGGTGGTAGAATCACTTGAGCTCAAGCATTCCAGACCAGCCTGAGCAAGAGGGAGATCCCATCTCTACTAAAATTAGAAAAATTTGCTGGGTGTTGTGGCAGGTGTCTATAGTCCTAGCTACTCGAGAGGCTGAGGCAGGACGATTGATTGAGTCTGAGATTTCTGTGAGCTAGACTGATGCCATGGCACTGTAAATTGGGACAGCAGAGTAAGACCCTGTCTTCAAAAAAAGAAAGAAAGAAAGAAAGAAAGAAAGAAAAGAAAAAGAAAACCAAGTACAATAGTTGGGGGGGGGGGTCAGACTTTAATGTTGGAGATAGGAAAATAAAACAGAAACGTAAAGACAGAAAGATAAATGATTAATACCTGAATAGATAGCTAGATAGGTAGATGGATTGGCAAATAGGTAGATGGGTATGAGAGAGAGCATGTGTGCAGAAGAAAGTAAAAGAGCATGTAAAAAAAAAAGATAGAATGAGAGAGAAAGCATAATTTAAAAGAGAGGACCCAGTAGAGAAAACAGAAAAGGAGAAAGGAATGAATGAGGGATACAGGAAAGCAAGAGGGAGAGGAGGAAAAGTGTGGAAGAATGGAAGGAGAACTGGAGGGAGAAATGAATAAAGATAGGAGGAAGGAAGGTCAGTGAGTGTGGATGGAGAAACAAAAGAAGGAAGGGGAAGAAGGGGAAAAAGGAGGGAGGGAAAGAAGGAAAACAGGGAGGGAGAAAGAGGAGGGGAGGGAAGGGTGAAGGAAGGCATGAAGGCAGGGTAAGGAGAGAGGGAGACTTAAGTGGAGTGAGAAAAGACAGAAAATGCAATAAGGGGTGGAAGAAAAGAAAGTAGAAAGGAGGGAAAGAGAAATTTAAAGTGAGGAATCTGTAGGAAAGACTATGTAAAATTTTTTTTAAAAGGCTAGGTGCAATGGCTCATGCTTGTAATCCTTAGTACTTTGGGAGGCCAAGGTGGAAACATTTTCTGAGGCCAATGCGAGACCAGCCTGAGCAAGAACAAGACTTCATCTCTACCAAAAAGAGAAAAATTAGCCAGGCATTGTGCTGGGCACATGTAGTTCCAACTACTTGGGAGACTGAGGTAATAAGATTGCTTTAGTCCAGGAGTTGGAGGCTGCAGTGAGCTAAGAAAGGCCACTGCACTCCAGCTTGGGTGACAGAATAAGACCTCATCTGAAAAAAAAAAGAAATTAAAAAGGAGAGAAAGAATGTGAGAGTGAGAGGCAGAGAGAGAAAGGTTTGAAAAGGAGGAGCTAGTAAGAAAATTAAGTACAATTGTGCATAGCAGGGAAAGACAGATCTGAAAGGAAGAAGTCAGTTAAAATATTACAGTTAATTAGAACACTGAGGAGATAACAGAAAGGAGAGGGAGGGAGTTATAAAATAGACAGCAAGGAGGAGGAAGAGGAGAAGGAAGAGAAAAGAGAAAGGGAGGAGAGAGAATATGAACAAACTGATTTTAAAAAGAGGAACCTAATTTTAAAAGTCAGTATTTAAAAATAGGAACCTAATTTTAAGTCAGTATTTAAAAATAGAAAGATGGGAAATGAAAGAAGAAATGAAAAATGTATTTAAAGGGGGCAAGTAAATAGAGAGTAAAAGAAAGAGGGACTATAGAAGAGGATGGGAAGGGAGGAAGGAATAAAGGCAGAAGAAAGAAAAGAAGGCAGAGGAGAAATAGAAATAATGGGAGAGAGAAAAAGACAAAGAAAGGGATTAAAGGAAAGAAGGAAAGAATTAAGGTCAGGAGTTATAAATGAAGAAAATAAGGAGAGAGTGTATTAAAATAACTAGTTAAAAGAAAGCAAAATAAAGAAGGAAAAAATGAGAAAATGAGAGAAAGTTTCACAAACAGGAAAGAGCCAATAAGAATAAAGTGCACAAGCAGAAAGAGGGAAGGCGAGAAGGGGTGGGGACTTGGTGTATGCCACACTTTCTGGGGGCAAGACATGATTGCAAGAGGGACTTTACCTAACAAATGCAATCAGTGTAACCTGGCTTATTGTACTCTCAATGAATCCCCAACAATTAAAAAAAAAAAAGAAATAGGTTGAACTTTGGTCAAAATTAAGTACAATCTTCTTCTTAATAAGTACATTACTTAAACATTAATTTCTAATTCAACTTGTTACTATGTTGTTTAGGATATTACATACTCATTTATAAGTGAAATATGTTTGTAATTTCCCCTTTATTATAATATGTTTTTTTCCAATTTTAATATCAGGTGTATCCAGATTAAGTAGAATGATTTTGAAGTATTTCTTCTTTTTCTATTGTCTATAAGATTTGGAATGATCTGTTTGTTTAAATTATCTTTTATTTTTATTTGTAAATATTAGTTGTCTATTTTTTGAGACTTTGGAAAAAAAAAAAAGTAGAAGTTAACTGATGACTCCATACTGAACCTAAGAGTCAAAGCATTCTATAATAGACATACTCTTATTTGACAATGTGAATGTTACTTTCTTTGCATTATTATTATTATTATTATTGCTCAATAAAATAAAAAAAAAAGAATAAAGTACACAAAAAAAAGAAAAAAAGATAAAGATAAAAAAGGAAAGTAAGACAGAAATAGAACAAACAATAAAAATGTTTTACAAATGAGAAGCCTGTAAGGAGACTTTTACACAAAAGAGGAAAAGAAAAGTTTTAAAAGGAGCAGCCAATAAATAAGTTAGAGAGAGAGGAATAAGAAAAGATGTCAAAAAAACTACAGTAGCATTCAATAGGAAGAGAAAAGGAAAAGAAGGAAGGGAAGAGAGAGGGAAAGAAGATGTTCAATAAGAAAAAGTTAATAAGAAATACCACTACAAAAATAATGAAAGCAAGAGAGATAGATAACAAAGTAAGTTCCAAAAGGAGAGCCAATAAAGAAAGCAGTGAAAAAACATAAAAAAAAAAAAAGTCAAAGAGAAAAAGAAGGAAGTGAGGGAGATAGGAAGGGAGGGAGGGAGAAGGGATAGAGAAAGAAAAAAAAAAAAGAAGTTTTATAAGGAGAACAGAAAAGAATAGTAATTTTAACAAGAGAGACTGTATCCAAGAGAAACTTTTAAAAGGAGGTGCTAGTAAGAATAGACAATATAAGAAAAAGGGAATGAAACATATATAAAGGAGTGATCAGTAAGACAAGTTCATCATTCAGTTCAGAGAAGCAATGAGGCTATAACATTGTGCCTGTACAATGTTAGATCACTTTAGTGGCTATAGAGCTTCCTCCATCTTCATCTTTTTTGAAAAAAAAAAAAACATAAATGAATTTAAATTCATAATATTACAGAGGTAACAGAAGAGGGAGGATACTTATTTCACATATGAAACTGACTCATACCACTATAACAAGACTGTCATCTTGGACGATGCAAACATCAAGGGATGCATGTCTTACATTTCTATTGAAAACCCAATTAGCACACATGCAGTTTGGGATCCTTTTGTCTATGTAAATGGTTAGAAACAAGAGCTGTAATCAGTTTTCCCAAATGAGGTCTATGTATATGGTTGCTTCTACCAAGCTTTGAGGTACAACTAGGAATTGTCATTGTCGCTAGCCTGGAGAGTCTCCAGCAGTCATTATTCTGGACTACCTCCCACATGGAGGAAAAGCCGTGTTCTCAGAAACAGTATATAGTTTTCCCTTCTCCCAAAAGACAATTCTGTATAGTTAGAACTAATGCATGACTTTAATTAGACAAGATGTTATTATAAAAGTAATTGTCCTTCCTCCTCATCACAACCTCTATTTTTGGGTCTCTCCACCTTGGCATTATTGATATTTAGGGTAACAATCTTTTGTTTGTGGGGGCCATCCTGTGCATAGTAGGATGTTGAGCAACAGCATCTGTGGCCTCAACCCATGCCAGAAACATCCTATACCCCTTTTTGTGACAATCAAAAATGTCTCCAGGCATTTCCAAATGTCCCTTGGAAGGCATAGTCACTTTCCATTGTGAACTGGTGCCTATCATTTCCAATTGCTCCCTATATCCCCACATATAGATTGGTAATTGGCTCTCCTCTTATTGGGCATGAAAGGAGAAATAGAATCTATCTGGGATAATTTTGTCATCTCCACTACTAAAAAGTAAATTTCTCATTATATTTCTTTAAGAAACTACTCCGAAGAAAAAGAAAATAAGTATCAATACCATGAACCACCACGAAGTATACCCAGGACGTCAAGTATATCAAGGACACCAAAGACAAAAACGTAATTGAAACATTTTGATTAGAAATTAGTAATTTGGTAATGCCCTCTTCTCCTTACCATGTAGATAAATCCTCTAGCCCCTTCTATCCAATGATGGATTTTGAGTAATGCTTCAGTTCTATGAAGCAATGAGGCTGCCATCTGGATTAAACTCCCTGATTACTCAACTGGTGCCAATGCCTCTACACTCCCACACATAGGACAGACCAGTTTGCAGCTGATGACTCTCCAAGCACAGTTCAGAGCACTGACTTTTCTATAGCCCCTGCTTCTAATCTCATCTCTACACTTTTCTATTCCCAACAAGATCCTGAGGCATTTTCTCAGTCTGTGCCTCAAATAGCTGCTGCCACTGCTGCTGCCACCCCTTGCTAAGCAGTTCTGTCTCCTGGGGAAGTTTTTACCCACTTTTCATTTGTTCCACCTGGAGAACATTCTTGCAGATTGTTTAATTGGAGGTACTACTAATGTTAATGTAATACACTAGAATCCTAGTGAGGACCAAGACCCCTGCCAATGCTCTTTCTTAAAACCCTGCCCTTTCTTGAGCTTTGGGCCTTTCAGATCCCAAAGTAACTTGTCAACTTCACTGGCAGCGGAAATAATTTTTTCTGCCACATATTTTTCTGTAGCAGTGGAGTGTGCCCTCGATACTGGCCAGTCTTGTTTCCCTGTTCCTTTTAGAAAAGCCCAACTGAGTAGTGGCTATTGTTATCACTTAAACATTTCAACCTGCTTCTTGAGTAGACTTCTTTAACATACATGCAGAGCTAGCATTATTTGCTAAATCCAAGTGTCTTCCTTCCTTTTGCTGTCTAGATCAGTCTTTGATTTTTTTCTATCATACTCCTCTACATTCTGCCTTTGTGAGGCCCCCAAAATGGCTTAGATTTCCAGGGAGCCTCCTCATCTTTCTTCCTCTTTCCCAAGAATGGTGTCCAGGGGTCTGAGTCAAGATGTATGGCTCATGTTCTTACTCCTCTAAGTTCATGTTCTTACACCTCTAAGTGTTAGCTGCATGGGCACCATTTAGGAGCTTATTAGAAATGTAGATTCTTAGACCCCACCCAAGATCTACTAAGTGCTTAGTATGCACATTAACATTTGGGAAACACCAGCTTCTATGACCTCATGAAGGCAGAATAGTCAGGTTATTTGGTGACATGTCCTCTGCCTCCTTTAGTCTCCAGAGAGATGCCCCTGTTTCCACTCAAATAATGCTTGGCCTGTTGGTATTCACAGTTGAAGTCTTCCACTGACATGACTCATGGTCTGGTCTCCTGGAGCTTAGTTGGTCTCCTGGAGCTTAGTGGAGCCTCTACCTTTGCCATCCTCCCCCCAGTTATAGCTAGCTGCCCATGACACTCAGGGTAGAGCCCTCTCATCTCCACTATAGTGACTCCCCCAGTAAGTGTCCGGGAAGACTTTCAGCCCTCTCTGGGCTATGACTACAAGCACATGAGAACCAAGACTGACTTAAAAAAAAAAAAAAAAAAAAAAAAAAAACCTCAGAGAGAGCCTTGCTGTGCCTGACCATCCATAGGATGGCCAAGTTGTTGGGCCATGCCCCATGAGAAGGAAGGTAGCATAGTTGGGGTGAACTAAAAGATCTCTTTTTTCCTTTATGAAGAATGGAGTTAAGCTCTTTTCTTTGCTCTCCATAGTAACTTCACTTAGCTAAAGCAACCAAAGCCCAGTAAAACAAATGTGAGACCACATCTGAGTTCTTTGCTTTGCAGCTTCTCTCTCCCACCACCCTTCCATCTTCCTGTCCCTGAGCTGCTAAAGGAGTGGCCTTTCTTTGTTACCTTCCCCTAAGTCATATACCCATTATTCTTGACCCCAAATAACTTTCCATAGTGGGCAAGGATATCTCTGGTATACTACAGGATAATTTTCTGAACTAAGTATTGCAAGGTGTTGCTGCACAGAAAAGGACGATGAAATTGAGGGAAATTCTTGAGCTAATTTCATGGCTCACAAGGCATGCTGTCTTCCTCTGTTTCATCCTACTTTTGGATGACAGGTGCTGAATATTACCTTGGTATTTATCATGGCATTCCTTCTATTAAAAACTCTGATCTCACCTCCCAAAATAGCAGATACCTATGAAAGACTAAAGAGTACTTAAGGAATCAAAAATGAGAAAATGATTTAAAATTTTTGAAATAAGAGCCCAATTGCACAATGGCTGTTTCACATTTATCAAACCCCAAAAGTAAGTACAGAAAAAATATGGGTCTTCAGACCTCCATACAGAAGGCATGTTCATTGTGAATAAATGTAAAATATATATTATATACACTACAATAAAACCTAAAAAAATGGCCAAATGCATGACAACTTTAGAAAAACAGGCCAACAGACATTTCACTCAAGAAGACAGAAGGATAGCAAATAAGCACGTGAAAAGCTGTTCAACATTAGTAGCCATTAGAGAAATGTAAATTAGACCATGACAAGACTACACACCCAGTAAAATGGCTATAATTTAAATAATTGATCATGCCAAGTATTTGCAAGAATGTGGAGGAACTAGAACTCTGTTCACTGCTGGTAAGAATGTAACATCATGAAACCACTGTGGAAAATAATTTGTTAAGTTAAACTTACATCCACCATATAATTCAGCCATTCCACTCCTAGGTATGTGTACATGTACATGCCCAATAAAAGTGAAAACATATATCCACGTAAAGACTTGAACACCAATGTTCATAGCAGTATTATTCATAGCAGCCCCAAACTAGAAACAACCTAAATGCCCTTATAAATGGTTAACTGTGGTACATATTTATCATAGAATACTATTCAGTAATAAAAAGATGTAAACTATTAATACAAGCAACAATACTAATGAATGTCATAGTAATTATGCTGAATGAATGAAGCCAGACCAAAAAAATTATATCTTGTTTTATTTCATTTATATAAAATTCTAGACAATGCAAACAAATTTATCATGACAGCAGGATCTATGTTTGCCTGTGAGACAGTAGAGAGAAGGATGAACTATTAGAGAGGACAGGCAAATTTTGAGGGTGATGGATATGTTCACTATCTCAATTGTGATGATGATTTCATGGGTTTATATGTATGTCAAAACTGAAAAAATTGTACATTTTTACTATATGCAGTTTACTATGCTTCATTTATACATCAACAAAGTTGTTTAAAAATTATATGCTTTCCCTTTCACTTATTTTCAGGGTCAGTTCCCCTTCCTCAAAATGATGCCAAGCTGTCCATCAAAAAGACAGTACCCTTGTCACGTCTTCCTCCAGAAGTGCAGAGTAACACAACAGAGCAAGAGGTAAAAATTATATGTTTCAAATAATATGTACTGATCATTAATTTCTGGCTAGGTACTGTATGGCTAGAGATCACTGGGTCCTACACAGATCTTAACCCTCTCTCTGGGGAAGAAAGTGTTAAATCAGCTTCATGCTAAATATACCATGCAGCTTAGCAGAAACTAACTGAAACATTTGATGATGATGATAGCTAACATTTCTGAGAACCTACTGTGGAGCAGGTCTTGGGCTAAGCTAGAAAGAAAGGGAAAGGGGAAAAGTGGACAACATGGAATACAAAGATGGAAAAGACATAATCACTATCTAAAGATCAGGCAAAAATTTATTACACTAAAATGACAGGACAGTTTTGATTTTTATAAAAAGATTTAGAGCCCAGTTCTGCCTAGAGTGGCCTAAAAGGGCTGTATTAAAGGAAAGTTTAACTATGTTAGGTCTTGAAATGTGAGTGAGAGGGAGGTGGAATAAAAAGTTTACCTAGTTGACTTTTAAACCAGAAACTAAGTTACTCATCTGAGCAGTTCCTGCTTTTCCTAGAAGCCTGGTTTGTAGGAGATACAGCTTGCAGACACCCCTGCTGGGTTGTAAACACTCTGAAGAAGACAGTGGCTGTAAAGGAGGCTATGGCAAGGCCTGGCAAGAAACATTACCCAGGCCATCCCCTGTCCAGTCAACAGTCAAAGCAAATACCCACTGTGGGGATTTGTATTATGGCCAGGACAGAGATCAAGGCAACAGCCCGAACCCTGAACTATGGGGCAGGAGGGCTTGTACTACCTTATCACAGAGAAGATGCTTCTGAGTAGAGATCAGAAGAAAATTCTTCTATTCCACCAATTCTTCACAGTGAACTAGTGGGAATTAACCTCCCCCAAGGAATCTGTGTATGTGACCACAGACAGGAGGCTGCCCCCACACAAGGCTCATGTTCTGAATTTCTCAAGACTACTTAGACCCTTGAAGTTAATGATTGTAGACAGAATAAGAACTAACATACTTACTCAGAGAAACTGCTGACATATTTGTTCCCTTCCTCAGCTTACCCTCTGGGCTAAATGAGATAATAGCCTTCAATAAAAGCTGAGTGGAACAAACACTCAGGGCCATTCTCAGGAACTCCACAAGCTAGCAGTGTCCCCTATATTTCCCACCTTTGAAAACTCATTATTCTGTGTGTCCTGTCTCTTTATCTCTTGCTGCTTCTAACTTTACTTTTCTTCAATCAATCACCACCAGTTCCACAGGTCTTAACGGACCCTGCCCCAAGGGTGGGACCCTGGCATACACACACATACACACACACACACACACACACACATTTGTGTTTATATTCAGTTCTAAGCAATGTGCTCAATAAGCATTAGATTGAATTAGATTGACATTATCCAAAATAAATGGAATAACTCTAAGCTTTTAAGCTTTTTAGACTAGAACACTGGGTGGATTACCATTTCTTTAACCAAAATATGGAATACAGGAGGAAAAGTGAGTTTGGAAAGATGCAAGTACATAGAAACATAATGAGCTTCATGTTCAACTAGTTATGTTTAGGTGTCTGTCAGAGATGTCCAGCAAGTGGTTGAAATATGTATTAGCATTGTAACCAATGCTTAGGAGAGAAGTAGAAAAGGCAGGGGTGGGGGTACAAATAGTGTATTAACTTGATTGCTGTAGACTAAGCAAAAATATCTTTTAGTAGCCTAATTACTAATGAATGTTTTTTCTTTTGAATGTTAAATCACACAGGAAGATAAAGAATCAACTACAATACCAATCTCTTCAAATGATGGAGGTAAATAAATAAATAATATTCATAATTGTTCTTTTTTTTCAATTAAATAATTCATTTTGTCATATAGTTTTTCAAGTTAAATTTTTTCTCTGATTAAAAAAAATCTGTGCCAAGGAAGTTAGGGCCACATGTTAGGGTGCTCAGTCTTGCTCCCAAGGGCAGTGATGATCCACTGTAAATAAGGTAGGGAAATTCAAAGAAGTCATCAAGTCATCCTTAGAGCTACTGCCTTCACTTGCATCAGTATATACATCCTTGACTATGGTAATACTAGACATTATGGCAGCCTAGCAGGGAAAACTATATCATTTTCTTAGATTTAACAGTACTTCTTTCCCATAGAAATGAATACTTCTTCATTTCACACTCCAGTTGTTGCTACTAACACGTCAAGTTTAACCAGACAATCTCTCCAGGATATTTCAAGACAAGAAGTAAGTAATATTTCTTTTGTACCAGATGTAGACAGAACAAATTAAACATGAAATTAGGATCAAGACTGGTATAAAATAATTTCATTCATTAAATGACAATTGAAACAGCCTTGTTCCCTGCAACTTGTTATACTACAGTAAGATTTTATAAAAGCTGAAATGCAAACCTCAACAATAGTCTTGTGCTACTTCAGGTTATCAATGCTCATGGCTATCAGTTATGCTATTATTGCCAAGCTACAAGCCTGGGGAATACCAGTAACAATTGTCAGCTAGCAAAAGAAAAGTGATGATCCCCAAATTTTGAATTTATTAGAAAGAGCCCAATTTTAACACTATATTTGCCTCAATTTTTAATAGCAATAACTCAAAGCAACTTATATGTTCCCATTTAGTAGCCCTTGGGTTATAGGATTCCTAACTGGTGAACTACAAGATATTCAAGGTACATATTTGTGCCCTGCAGAGGAAGAATCAAATTGGGCTTTTGTGAATAACTTCTCTTGTACTGCTGCTGGGCTGTGCACAGACAGCCATATTGTCTCACTCTGTTCTTAGTCACCAGTGCTTAGCCCTCTAATATTGAAAAGTTAACAGCATGGCTTGGCCCCTATAGCTCAGCGACTAGGACCCCGGCCACATACACTGGTGCTGGCGGATTCGATCCCGGCCCTGGGCTTGCTAAACAATAACAACTACAACAAAAACAACACCAAAAAACACACAAAAACAGCCAGGCATTGTGGCAGGCACCTGTAGTCCCAGCTACTTGGGAGGCTGAGGCAAGAGAATCACTTAAGCCCAAGCATTTGAGGTTGCTGTGAGCTATGACACCAAAGCACTCTATCAAGGGCAATATGGTGAGACTATGTTGTGTCCAAAAAAAAAGGAAAAAAAGTTAACAGCAGACATTCATGATACAGCCCCTGGTCACAGCATAAATTGCCTATATGGGTTGCTAACTTGTTGTTATAGGAATCAAACCCACATCCCTGGCACTGTTAGCATTATATTAATTTGTTCTGCTCCTCTAGAAAGTTAACATGGTCTAAGAGAGATGCCATCAAACAGGAAATTCACTAAAGTCCTCCCAAGTAACTTCTATATAACTAAGGTAGAAAGTGGTATCATTTGCCATATTACTGTGTTGAATGCATAATAAGTGACACACTCACTTATTTGTAATGGCTAAAAAATAGTATGTATGCCATAATATACTCCTCAATAAACATTTATGAAACAGCTGTTGTATTCAGGGCACTGTAGAACTATGTCAACATCCATAATCAATGTCTCAGTATCTAAAGAAAGTAATTTAACTAAATTGAGATAGTTTAGTCATTGCACATCAAGAATTAATTTTTTCACTAGCTTCAATATAGAGTTAGAAAAAAAGCATCCCCTGAGTATACCATGGATAGCAAACTTAATACTACATACCTTACCAAAAAAGCCAATAAACAAATTCATACCACCAGTTTTTAAGGGAGGCTTTGAAATATTTTAGACAATAGGAGTACATAAAATGGTCACAATATCACATTTATTTCAAAAAATAGCATGAACATTTTAATTACAATAGAATAAGATACTATTTTCCAACTTGTTTCACCCACCCCATCAATGTCAGAAAACTACTTCTGGTGGCTTGTGGTCATTTTTCATACCTGAAAAAATAAAGGCTATTTTGTTGGATTTATCTCCCTGTACAATTACCCAAATAAGTAGATTCGTGGCCAGGCCAAAGAGTCACAAAGAATCACATTCTATGTATGAGACTCTATGCAGAGAACCTTGTCTCTGCCTTGCAGCTCTCTAAAAATGTTTCTCCTACAGTAAGCTTTGTTTAAAAAACACACATATTGGCCGGGTGTGATGGCTCATGCCTGTAATCCTAACACTCTGGGAGGCCAAGGCAGGTGGATTGCTTGAGCTTAGGAGTTCAAGACCAGACTGAGCAAGAGTGAGAGCCCCTCTCTAAAAATAGCTGGGTGTTGTGGCAAGCGCCTGTGGTCCCAGCTACTGGGAGGCTGAGGCAAGAGGATCGCTTGAGTGATCCAAGAGTTTGAGGTTGCTGTGAGCTGTGATGCCATAGCACTCTACCAAGGGTGAGTGAGACTATCTCAAAAATAATAATAATAATACATATTATTTTTATCTTTTCAATTGATTACCTTCCTTGCTAATCAGTGTGCCTCCTCAGTTAATTTTGGAATACTAATAAATTCAAAGTGAACCTTTGAGTTCTGAAAAGAATATAGTATGTAATATAAAACAAATAAAACATGGACATTTATTATATATGGGCTTTTAAAATAAGTTCTTAAATAACTTTCTTAAATTTTTATATTTTAAATGTGAAAAGTATCCAATGTTCGAATTGTTTAAAAACTCTTTTGGGGACATTTGTTTCATTGTTTTATTTTTCTTATGGTATATATAGGTGGCACATGCTGATTCAGTGCTAAATACCAAGGAGTCAAGCTTCAGCTATGATACAGGTAAACATGAGCAACAGTTATTAAGTATATCTTACAACCCATTAATTCATTCACTTAGCTAACATTTATTGAGCTTCTGCTACATGCAAGGCACTTTACTAATTATTAGACATACAATGTAGAAAAGCTATGTTCTTATGCTGAAATTTTACAGTTTAATGAAAAATAGACATATCAATAATCACAATCTGATAGATACAGACTGGAAGTATGTACAAAGTCCAGTGGAAACATGCAGAAGCAGGGGAAGCTTTTACAGAAGAAGCCATAATTGAGCTAGAAGCAAAGACTAAGAAATAATTTTCTAGGCAAACAAATTTAAGGTGGTAGAGAGAAAAAGGAACATTCCCAGAAAAGGGAACATATTTGCTAAGACATAAATATTAGAGTATGGTGTGTTTAGAATATGTTTAGCTAAAAGTTCAAGTTAGAGAATTACTTAACCTTTTATCCTTTTACATAAGGGCAACAACTGAAAAATATCATCAGGAGCATAATATGGTCAGAATTTGTCTTTTCAAAAGAAAGAAAATGGAATTAGAAATAGACTGCAAGGCAAAGAGATAACAGTATTTATTAAACATTTACTATGTACCAGGTACTATGCTAAGCCCTTTATATCCCCTCATTTAACTCAATAGTGAAGTCAGTAGTATGTTTATCTACCATTCTACATGTAAGTAAACTAAGTCTCATAGTGCTCAATAGTTTTTTCTTGTTGAGACAGAGTCTCACTGAGTCGCCCTGGGGTTGAGTGCCATGGCATCATAGCTCGCAGCAACCTCAAACTGTTGGGCTCAAGTGATCCTCTTGCCTCAGCCTCCCAAGTAGCTGTGACTACAGGTGCCCTCTATGATGGCTTCTTGTTTACTTCCTTCCTCTACTTTTAACTCTCACTTCCTCCTTCTACTGTAACCTCATGAGACATCCCAAGGATGTCTCACTTCCAAGGTGAGGATTCACTTCCAAGGTGGTATGTTTACAGGGCTCTTGGCAGGAGTCTCAATGCCTTGCTGGCTATTAGCAGGAGCTCTTAGTTCGTCACCATGTGGGCCTCTCCATAGAGCTTCCTGAGTATCCTCATAATAGGGCAGCTGGCTTGCCCCACAGTGAGTGATCCGAGAGAGAAAGCCTGAAGTCACAGTATATCTTATGACCTTGTCTCAGAAGTTATGCACCATCACTTCCATCCTATGCTATTCATTGGAAGCAAGTCACCAAGTGACTAATTCTCTTCAAAGAGGAAGAGAATTAACCTGCACCCTTTGGAGGGGGGAATATCAAAGAATGTGTGGACATATAATAAAACCACCACAATTGTATTATCTTCACACTTAATTTCTCAGGCTTCCATACTATTAATTCCAACTCCTTCCTTTTCAAAACTTGTGTAAAAACATACTCATACATAAAGAAACTTTAAAAGTTACATAGAATTTAAGTAAAACTTTAAAACAGATCCATAGAATTTATTGGTTCCTCACAATATACTTTACATTTATTGGGGGAAAAATAGATACCAATTTACCCTGACTGTGAATTGTCTCTAATTGGTAATATTACTTTCTATTACTCAGAGCATTCTGTTTGTCTAAGGGTTTCATTTAGTCATGTTTTTGCATAACAGATACACACCATGCCAGTATTCCTATAGATAGGTTATATATGAAGATTTGCTCTAGAATCATTATCCAGAAGTATTCACTAAAACCCACTTAGGGACTTAGAGAGCACACAAATATGTTACACAGTGTTTGAGTGGGAAAAGATCAATGACATAAAGACTAACAAACAAACATGGAGCAAATACCAATATTAAAGAATTCATTCAACAAATAAATTGGTATTGAGTGCTTACTATGTGCCAGGCACTAAAAGCCAGTCATTCTAATACAACATAGTCAATCCTATATATAATAAAAGGGTACATAGGGTGCTTGTGAGCATTGACAGAGAATAGAGATTGTAAGGAAGACTCTTTGGAGGAGGTGACACAAGCTGAACAACTCCTAAAGGATAAGAAATTCAAAAGAGGGACACTAGAGTTGCAGACAAATGAAATAGTAATAGCAAAGGCTCTGAGCTATGACTAACACGACATGTTTAGGGAATTGCATGTTGTTCAGTACCTCTACACCACAGAACACATGTAGGATGGTGGCCAAAGATTAGGATGGTGAGGTGGGCAGTGGCCCCAGATTTTAAGGTTTATTTTGTGCCTTACTAGGAGTCCCTGGAGGATCAAAACAAAACAGTAACTCCAGGGAATAAAGACTTAGTAAGATATGTTAATTACCATTTTACAAGTAGCCTGTAAAGGATACCAACAAATAATAATTTTCTTTTTCTGTCTGAAAATCTATCAGCAGCTGAGACAATCCCTCCTCCTACTTTATCAGAAACGTAAGTATCTAATTCTGATTAGAACATAGAATAAAATAGTGTGATACCTAAAAAAGGGCTACACATTAGGTATTGAATATGATAGGAAAACTATAATTTTGACCTATCATTATTGAATAATGATCTATAGATGTTTTGTACTATGGTGCAGTGGGAGGAGACTGAGAGTTTTGAGGAGGTGGGTATAAAGTGAAGCAGGTAGAAGGGACTTGTCCATCCTTTCTCCCTCCAACCACATGTTCTTTCCAGCTCACTATAAAACAAACATGACTAAAATAGATCAAAACAAACATGACTAAAGTAGATCAAGAATGTAATATCAGAATTTAAGGGAACATGCCATAAATTATTAGCCCTAACTTATACAATCAATCTCTCTTAACTTTTCAGACAAGAGACCAGCTATCAAAACTTCTGTCAAGAAAAAGTATGTATGATGAAATTCACTAAAAAAGCAACATATTAAGGATATTTTCTAATACATTGTAAGAGAAAAATCTGTGAATCAGACAACCAGCTATCATCTGCTGACTTTCACTCTCAGTTAGTCTTTGGTTTTTCAGGGGTGGAAAGTTGTTAAAAGAGAGTGTCCCTTTGGGCTAGTGGGCTCAGGAGGGTAGGTTGGGGAGCTTTAGGAGGAAAGAGCATCAAATACTACAAAGCCACTCCATAATGGGTAGCCATTGAGGAACATACCTTTGCAGACCACCGCACACCTGGCTCAGGGCTGAGCATCCTACCCCTCAGGCAGGTGAGCCAGGATGCCTGGATATGTCTCTTAATTTGGGAGGGTGTAAGAAGAATCTTAGTTTGGCTATTCTTCATAGTCACCTGAGAACTACAACTTGGACTAGGCAAAAATAAGAGGGTGGATTTGATGAGCCCTAACTCTGGAGCTACACAGCAAACATGAGCATGTAAAGGGTTCAGGGAAGTAGGACACACTCTCACATAGTCTTTCACACATACACTGGCTCAATTTATAGACCATACAACAAGCATAAAGACACACTGGCATGAAAAGGATACTTCTCAGTTTAAAAATGCAGTGAAAATAAGCTGAAAAGCATATTCTATTTATCATATTTCACTTCATTAAGAACTCTTTAGGAATGGCCCTATGTTCTATATGTATCAAGGTTAGAAATGCTTCTTCTTAGCGACCCTAAGAGCAAAAATATAGTTCTGATGTACATGATCTCTAGAAATTACAAAACAACACATACTGAAATTCTCAGTTCATATGTATTGGAATGGACTTAGACCAATCTAGACTGAGAAGGTAAGTAATATCTCTGTTAATGTTTGGATGTTATTTGTAGAAGTGTTTGCTTATATAATACAAGTGTTTTTAAACCATATGCAATTATTATCCCAAAGTATGTTTTGTAAATTCAATTGCCATTTTTCTGATCTGTGGTAAAAAAAAAAAAAATTCAGGGAAACAACTAGATAGTTATGATGGTTGCACAACATTGTGAATGTATGTAATGCTGCTGAACTGTTTGCTTTAAAATGGTAAGATGGTAAGTTTTATATCATGTACATTTTATTACAACAAAAATGCATTAAGAGATTTGGAAATTCGAGTGGAATAAAATGACTCATCCCTGGGCTGGCCTCAATACTCTATTGTGTCAAGAGAGAGTATGCTGCATACAGCAAGGTGTTAACTTTTTAATGTTGGCCTAAACCTGAACAATCTGGGGACTAACTTTGGAGATCATTGGGCTTGGAGGGGCCACAATTACATTATAGGGATCCTGTCATTCCCCTGGTGCTCAAAATGCCAGGTGTTCAGCCTTTGCGGCCACTGACTTGTACCTATAGCCTTGAGGAGTACAGTTTCTGTTGAAGAGAAGCACTCTTGGTGTGGCTGTTTTGAGGGTAAAACACAAATTAAAACCATACTATGTTATTATAGGCAAGAGGACTTTTATGTTTCCAAAATATATCTGCAATAATTAGGAGGAGATAAAGAGATATGGAGTTTTACAGATGCACTTTGCATCTATCCCTAAGCTGTGACTGAATATAATTAACCACTAAAGAAATGCTCATTCAATTCTGGTCCCTGGATTTCTACTTCAGCTCAGACCAAAGGGGACCCCAACCTCCCTCTACTGCTCAGCCTTCCTGGCCGTCTTTGAATTTCACTTCTAGCTCAGCCATTTTTATCTACCTAACATGTGTCTTTAATTCATGATCTGTCCTCTGCCTCCCTATCCAAGATGGTTTACACTGATAATATTTTCTTGGCCCCAAAGTCTGTTCATTCCCCTTAAATCATCTGTGCTAACAGTTGTCCATCAATTAATTCTTAATAAGTAGCTATAATTATTTGTATATATGAACACTTCCAACTGAAGGAGGAAGGCAGTTGGGCAAGCCACAGGCTGACCCCTGCCATGGTAGGGGGCTTATTTTTACCTTCATATCCTAGCTAAACAGATGCCTAAGCAGGAGGAGGCAATCTCCATGAAAGCACATAAGTATTTTGACTGCAAATTTCCTTCACAAAATAGTTTGTTAGAGGTAATCTGGTTTGTATTTTTAATAAATATTTCATGGATCATAAACACAGTTTTACTACTTGCCATAGCATTTGTTTTGTATGAGCCTAGATGCCTACTTAGCTATTTTTTTAATCAGAAAGTCATTTATCTCCAGTAATAAATTCTAAAAATGAAACTTCCAAGGGCTTTTGAATCAAAGGGAATTATACTTGAAGAATAAAACACACCCATAGATAATAAACCAATTTGAAATTCTTCTGATACTCTAAAGAGACCCTCTCCTATGTTTTCTCTGTACACTACAACTGTATTCTAGCTATGCATTGTTTGATAGATATATAAGATTAAAGGTCACCCCCATCACTAGAATAGAGTACATTTATGTTTGATTTTCCTTGTATCCTTGCTCATCTACCTTCCAGGTAACATCTGAAGAGTTCAACAGCATAATTAATAATATTATGACATGGGTTGTGGCTGCAGTGACCAGCATATTATACCCAGCCATCACAAAATATGAAGAAAGGTTACAAAACTGTACATACCCGATGTCTACTGACTCCAGCCTCAGTTCAGATACCTCAAGTTGCTGTAGCGCATGCAGTGAAATGTGTATATGTCAAACAACTAAGGGATTTCTGCCAGAGCCCTGTGTAGATGCAGGTGACAATTCGGTGAAACAACCAGACACATATTTTAAACCACCTTCTGCTGATAAAGAAAGAACAGTTGCGGACAAAACTCAACAAACGGAAAGACAACCTATAACCTCTGAAATTAAACATAATGAGGTTTATACAGACTCGAAGATGAAAGACTGTAAATCTGATAGGAACCTTTTCGCATCAACTGGAACATCCACAAAGGAAATGAAGAATGCTACCACTGACACGGATGGCTTAGACTGCCTCCTGTCTTCTAATGGGAAATCAAAAGCTGCAAGTGAGATTCAAGAGTTAAAGAACACTCTAGATAACTTTAAAGGTCACCTAACAAAGGAAACTGAGTGTATTTTAGGAAACACTTTTCAAGAAATACTGTCTGATTTAACCCCAGTCATTCCCCCTGCTTCCTCTGTTCCGGCTAAAGTTGTGATCAACCCAACTGGTGCTGACAAAGGATGCTCATTCCTTAATGTTGATATCTCCTCAGCAGCTACAGAAATCGTAGAGAATGTGCTTGTGAAACTACATTCTGCAGCTGAGAAAAAATGTATTGAGGTATTTTCACAAGAAGATTTGTCGATCCACATTAAATCAAACTTAAGAGACAGTGGAGAACATTCAATTCCCCCCAAAGAAAAACTTTTAAAAGCTTCACCACCATCCACTTTGGAGAACATGAGAGATATTGCAGAGGATGTGGTTCGCATGATTGTAGAAAAGCTGATAGCTCTTGCATTTTCTAAGCAATGTGGACTTGCCCATCTTGAACGCATACATGAACCTGCTCAGCAGCCACATATGAAACATCCAATACATACGGTCCTTCAAGGAGCAAGCAAACAGAACTCTAGTGCTGAGGCCAGTGCAGCCAATTTGATTACCAAAGAAGAAATACATACTTTGGTGTCAGATAGTTTGTCTCAGTCCTCTCTTATTGATTATATAGAGGAAATAATTTGCACTATACTAAATCATATACAAGCTGGACTTAATAATGAAAGGTATATTGCATCTGAAGAAACAGTGGTCATCCTTCAGCTGCTTGATGATATCTTGACTCAGCTACATCAAAAAACAGTGAAAACAAATGTCCAAAATCGTAAGCGCCCCAGACTGAGCAGTCCTTCTGACACTAAAGAAGAGAACAGACTCACTGGCAGCAGAATAGCTGATGGTCCTAGATGTGGGCAACGATTTCCACGTATTAATGTTCCTGGTATGGTTCTTTATTCTGAGGACGAAAATGAAGAAATAACCAAAATTGTGGAAGATGTACTGTGTTCATCCATCAAGGACGAAAAAGCGAAATTACGAGGACAGGTTCCTGATCATTGGTCAACGAGGAGAAAAGCTGGTCTTAAATATAAAAGAAACATCAACTCACCTAAAAAGGCTGCTTATCAACAGAAAGTAGGATTCCATGATTCTGGTTTAAAGACTGACATTCCAACTTTTAATAATAAAAATCTTTTTGAGGACAAGCCATGTTTCAATAAAGACATTTGGATTTTCAGCCATGATGAAAAGCATCAAATACAAAACGCATCAGAAGACGTAATTAAAAGTATTTTATTAGAAGTTCTCAAAGACATATCTTCTGAGCCCCCTGGTTACTTATTCAATAAAAATTGTCAAAAACCTCCATTTCTTTTTTTGAGAAAACCACAAGGTCTGTCACATCAAGAATGGATGTACCAGATATTCTCTGTGTCAGAAATTCACAAAGTAGCACAAGACATAGCAGATGTTGTGTTAAAAATACTTTATATGGCTTCTAACAACGTCGTCAATTCCACCCAACATTCTGTGTTCTCCTCAGTACACAAAACTTCTCTATATGAGGCTGACATGCAAAATAAAAAGCCATTAGAAATATGGTTTGAGAGTAAAAAGAAGATGAAATGTTTAGCTGGACGTGGTACAGACTCTGTAGAAAGTGAATCAATATCTGAATCTATAGTTAATGTTGATAAGAAGATCACTTGTACAATTTTTAAGATGCTGAAGTCATTTATTTGTCCAAAATTACAAAAATGCTTCAAACTAGAAAGCCACACTGCCAGTTCGAAGCCTGAACCTAGCAATAAATCGTTTCAATCTCAACTTGGTGCATACACAACTAAAGTGGTAAAAATTGTTCTAGATACTATCCAGAAGGAACTGAAATACAATCACAAAAGTCAAAACCGTAAGGAGAAGGGCCCTCCCAAGAACTTTACAGATCCAAGATTTTTTGCTAACACCGAAAAGGAACTTGATTCTGTTGTCACAAAGTTAAACAATGACATTATGATAAGTTCATTAGCAGCTTGTATTTGTGAAGTATTAAGTGGAAAGACAGATACAAGCAGTGTTCCACTCCCTTCAAAGAATCAAAGGTCCAATATTTCATATGGAACTGCTAACGATGATCAGCAAACATTTCAAAAAGAAATTCACAAACGTGCCAGATTTCAAGTATTAGATAGAATTGGAGAGACTTTATATGACATGTTATACACGTTCATAGAAGACTATTCATATTCTCCCTCATCTGATAATGATCCAGACAGACAGTGGATTGATGAGAAATTGAGAACAAACACTGCATTACAGCCTGATATTGATCTTATTTCTAATGCAATTCTAGAAGATATCGTTACCAAATTATGTCATGTTGAAGTGAATAGCAGCTTCACAAGTTCCGACGTTAAAGCTATCTTGAAGTATATTGACCCTGACAGCCTCTCGTTCGCCTCACTTATGGAAGACATGAGCAGATGCAGCACCATAATCTCGAGCATGGGGTCCAGCATGATTCAGCAAAGTAGTCAAGACATGACTACCAATAAGGAGAAGACTACTGCCCCCATAACAGAGAGCGCAAAAGAAAAGTACCTAAATCAAATGACAGCCATGACTTCAGATATCCTTGAAACAGTTTTGGCCAAATTGGAAGTGTTTGTCAATAGAAATTTTAAAACTCTGGGCACTGTCCTCAATGGAAATAAAAACAGCAACAAGGCAAACTGGGAAAATGCAAGTACCAACGTTTGGGCTAATGCACATGAAGAACGAATGCAGTCTGCTCTACAAGGGCATGCAAGGAAGATATCAAGTACTATCTTGAGAGCTGTTCAAGCTGAATTAAATGAGAGCTTGCCAGATTGGGAAACGTGTGTACAAAACCCCCAAGAGAAACAAATGCTTACAAAGCTAGTCAATTTAATTTTAGAAGTGATACCTCCAGATAAGATTAATGAAACTGAACCTGAAGACACAGATATAGAAAATTACAGATACAGGCCAATCTATGGAAATTTTCTTCCTGGAGGAGCTGGACCAGAGTCAGATGTAGAAGATCTTGAAGATACAAAGAAAGAAAGTGCTATAGAGGAACAACCACCAGAAGAAGAAACTAAATCAGATTCTTCTGCGCAACAGGACTTAGAAAGAACATTGAAAAAAATTGAAGTAGAACTCAAAGAGCCAGAAAAGTCCCCAGTTGTGCCCATTGTAAGAAATATTCTGAATGAAATTTTTCAGAATGATTTAATTGATCGGTTAAATGTATTTCCTATACCCCCATCCCAGTTATCTGATATCCCTCACTCTAGCAATGAATCAGTTGCTCAAACATCTATCCAGTCTCTGGGTAAAAGAATGTATTCTTTAGTGTCTGAAGAAGATGTAACTACCGTTGCAGGTGACGTTATTAGAACCATATTTCAAAAACTTTATTCTGCTGCCAGTACAGATAGAAATGCAAATGAAAATAGGTGGGACACTATCACCATTCCAGCAAACATCTCTTTACCTGGGCATGCCAGTGGAGGAACGTCCTCTGTTTTTTCTACCTTACTGGACAGAAATCAATGTACACTTCAGCCTAGATTCAACATTGATAAACTCACCACAGGAAACATAATTAAAGATATCATACAGTCAGTATTAACAAATTTAGAAATGTTTGCTACTTCCAAAGTAAGATCTCTATTTTGTTCTTCTACCAGTTACACAGTTCCAACGACTTTACCTTTACAGCAGAGTACGACTACTTTGAGCCAACCACAGTTACCAACCAACGATTCGTATTCTGTAGATCAATTTTCTTGTTGTTCAGTGGATTATAATAAGTCAGGAAAGACCACCTCAATATGTCGATTAACTGTTTCTAAATTAAATATATATGCAACACAAGTGGCTACCCAGCTTTTACAAGGTATCAAACTTAAGCTAGATAAAGAAATCAAAAGCTCATTCTTAACTCATAATGTTGTAGTTTCTGAAAGTATCACAAGTCAGATCGTTAACACAGTGTTAGATATTGTATCTACTAAAGGCAAGTATGAAAAAAACACGTCTGACAGAGAGCTTGATATAGCTTGGCCAAAAGACACTGCAGAAAAGCTATTCAATAAAAGAGGTTATCGAAAAAAACTTCAGTTCCAAATACTAGATACCATGGAAGGTATCTTAATTGACATTTGTGAAAAAACACTGGATGAGAATAATTTCTCACTTGCTGCACTGAGTCTTAAAGGTAACGTAGGTGAAATACAATTAGGAGCAAATTCTGCAGAGTATGCAAATAAGACTAGTCCAACACTTTTAGTTTCTAAGTCTTGTGTTGCTATAATTTCAAGTGATATGGTGAATATCATTCTTCAGAATGTCAGTTCTACTGTCATGTTTAGCATAAATGCAAAGGCTTCCATTTCTACACGATTGTCCCTGACATTATCTGATGCATTTCACAAAACAGAGTGTCAACGGTTTCTTGTTATGGATGTATCTAAGGAAAGGAAAAGAAAGGACTTGCTATTACCAAGAAGGATAAAAGATGTACCGCTGAAATCATCTTATTCTGATGATGATCAGACAGCTATACTTAAGAAAGAAGACACCAGAGAATTTTCTCCTGACCCATGTGAAGAAAGTGCTAACTTTATTACTAAAGCTGTTGTGAATAGGTTAAAATCTTTTGCCACAGAAATAATGGAGTTGCTGATTACCCTCGATGTCAAGGCTAGGGAAGAAAAATCACATGTTAGCCCAGAATCTACAAATTGTAAACAAGAAGACAGCATAGTTCTTGAATCAAACCAAATGCCATCAGATGTGAATAGGCTGAAAATATCAACACATGAAACCATTCTCAGTCAAGAAGCCACAGGTGGAACATTTTCTAATTACAAAGAAAAACATGGACCTGAAATCTGTATATCACAAGCTAGCCTTAAAGAACATGCTTATACCATTGCCAATGCCATTTTGATACTTATTAAAAATGACATAGACCTAGAGATCCAAAAAATTGATTCACATCCAAACAACACTTCATTTCAAGAAAATATCATTGCAAGTGAAACGCTCAACAATATCTTGAAAAGTCTGCATAATAATCGATCTTTACAGGAAAGTAGCTTTTATGCAAACGAGAACACTAGCCTCTTCACACAACAGGCTGTACAAAATGAAATATTGCCAAGTCAAGGAAAGATGATGGACAATACTGGACTATCTCTCTCTTCGACATACTCAGATCAAAACCAAATTATATCAGAAGAGGAAAACTTGAAAACAATTTTGGAAGAAATATTTAGAAATGGAGGCTCCACACAGAAAAGACTACCTGCTTTGTTAAGTGCAGTTAAGGAAATTTTAAGGAAGGCAAATCAAAGGGTAATAGAAGTCTTAGACCATTCACCTCTATTTAATGAACTTACCCACTTTACATCTGATTCTAAAATTAAAACAGCAGCAGCACACAATAAACCCTGGCAGTCACAAATAAGCGGCATTGCAAATGACATAATTGAAGGTGTATATGGAAAAATATTCTCCATAGTTGTGACATCCTTATTTGAAAATGAAACCAGGAGAGAATCAGAAACATCTGGAAGTGATGAACCACCAGTGAATTCATCCTGCTTAAGGGGACAGAAACAAGCAGAAAAAAGAGATGCTCCCTCTGGGCACACGATACCAAAAGTGTATCATTTCGCACACCTTAGGAGTGTCACTTCATTGAGAACTACATTATTGCAATTTTCTCCATTAAAAGTAGGCGAAGAATTAGTACAAAAGGTTCTCCAAAAGATCACAAATTTTGCTTTGCTGAATCTACAAGAGAATTCATCCCTTAATGGTCAGTCGGATGAAATGCAATCTTTGAGTTCATGTAGTTCTAAAGCTGGTCCTAAGGGCAGCCCCAGGACAAGTTTGGAGACAAAATTTCAAACACAACCTAAAGCTACTTCTTTGCCTAAGTTGGTAATAAAACCACAAGTAGGAACTAGTGGCCATAAGGCCAAAAGCAAGACCAAGTTAGGTCCTGGAGAGAAGACTGAGAGAGGCAGTCAATCCAAGGCTTCTATTGGACTGCAACATTTACTATCAACAGTGGACATCAAAAACCCTTTACTGAGAGCAGAACTCCCCACTATGGAACTAAAAATGTATGCCAGTGATATCATATGTAATATTCTGGAAACAATTATGAGTGAATTTCAAATAGTAAAGCAAAACAGAGCAATGGTAAATGTAACAGCTTTACTTTCTGATCAACTTGTGACAGCAAGTGAAATAATCAATACAGTTCTTCAAGGATTATATGCTATGAAGAATAATTTATCTAGCCCAATAAAAGGCTCACATCAAGATAAACCTTCACAGAAAACTTCAAGTACAATCTCTCTTGAAAATCCAGAAGCACATTTTTCCTTGGAGAATGTTTCTTCGCAGCTGGAGAAAATTTTTCCTAAAGAAGATATTTTTAAACAAATGTTTCATAAATGGCAAAAAGAACCTAATGGCACAGAAAGTGAAAAATATAAGCTAGTGATGGTAGCTGAGACAGTTTTGAATGAACTTTTAGTAAAAGCAACAGAATTACAGCAGTCTGTTTCACTTTTAAATTCGCTACCTCTCGAGGCTTATGAAAGCAGGTATCACACTTTTAAAAGAGTTCCTGCGAGAGCTGAGAGTTCACAAATACAGATTAATATATTTGGCCAAGAAATTGTTGAAATGCTCTTTGAAAAATTAGAGTTGTGTTTCTTGACTCCAACATTCGTAACAGACAGTAAAGAAACTCAAGTGAGGAAAAGACAAGCTCTACTAAGGCCAAACAACATCAACAATGTACCAATCGATAATACAAAATTAAAAGACCAAACGTTTTTAGGCTCCAGCCCCCAAATCGCTCAAGAGATCATTGAAGGAGTTCTAAACACCTTAGAGTCATTTGTAGACCTACAGTTTAAGCCTGCTTTCCCATATGGTATCTCCGAAATTGTGGATATACCTATTGAAAACTTTTTTACTGTCCAACAGAAACCATCAATGAAAAAAATACTGCCAAAATTACAACCACTGAATAACTTTTCAGATGAGTCTAAGTCAAATACTATGATTTCCCAGGAAAACATTCACGAAGCCCTTCAACGGGTTCATACATTCCATTCAGAACTGCTGACTTACGCTATTAATATCGTCAATGGCATGCTTGGTATAATTAAGAACAATTTAGACAAAGAAAAACATCCAGGGGAACCATTTTCAATTAACGTACTTGAAGAAAACACTGGAACAAGTCAGATCATTGCCACACTTATGGAGCAGTGTGCCCACGTCTATGACCCAATGACCTATCCAAAGGAAAACGATTCAGAGGAAAACGATTCAGAGGAAAATGATCCAGAGGAAAACCTACTTCAAGGAGCTAAAAATGCCTATACTATTAATTGGGACGAATTTCCAAATGAGATGGAAAAGCAGACTCCAAAGTTAAAGGGAGTCAGCTGTAGGGATGATCCTCCACAAATCCCTGGTATAGGGTTTTATTCAGAAGAGGATATGAAAAGAAAGGATAGACTTTCCTCAAATTTACCTTTATATGACAGATACTCTGCAGGAGATATAACTGAAACCACAGATGTAATAGGAAGGTATGAATCAGAATTGAAATCATCATATTCTACAAGTGAACCCCAAGGCATCAGCCATTTTCATCAAGCCATGAAAGGAAACAGTCCTCTCCCTAAAGACAATATCTTTAAAAAACTAACTGAAATATCCAGTCTTTCTGAACAATCGTCACTAGAGCACACCATGTCCTTCAGGGAGATGGAAGAAGATGAAAATCAAAGTGTACTTCACTCAAACCAAATTCAGACTACAGTTTCTCCACTCAAAATATGTTTAGCTGCAGAAAATATTGTCAACACCATGCTAGTAAGTTATGGCCTCCCAAGTTCGCCCACCAACACTGATGAAAATATGGAACGGATGAAGCCATTTTTTATATCAAAGGAAAGGGCTCTGCCAATCATGCCCGAGGAATTGAAGGATGAGAAAAGCTTGCTTAAAACCTGGGAAGAAAGAATCAGCCATACCACCGCAAAAGAAAACAAAACCTTTGATATAAGTGGAGATAACACCTTACTGAAAAAATGGAACAAGTCCCCAAAGTTAGAGAAAATGGCAACCTTTGAAGATGTTGAAGTTATTGATTTTACCCAACAAGAACTGGGACCAAAGGAAATCCACCTAGTAGCAAGATACGTTACTACATCTGTGGTCACACATTTTAAGAACTTCGAAACCATAGGTAAGTGAGAGATGATTTATAAATAGCTGGCATAATTTTAGAAAAAAAATAATGATCATTTTAAGAATTTTGTTTTTAGTCTCATATCCAGGAAGCTGTATTTGCTGCTTTGTATGTTTTTCAACTGGTCAATATCCTAAAGGAAAAAAAATGTTATGCATTTTCAGAATTTTTATTTGGAGGGATGTTGTTCAGGTTTCCCTACCTACAAATGAGATTACATAGCATAATTTAAAGCAGGAAATTTTGGTTGGCCATAAGGTATGACTAAAATGATGAGACCAGTTTCCTTGTGTGGTACATACAAGTGCTCTAAAGGCAATTTCCAAAAAACAAGTTCCATAAGGGCTTTTTCAACGCTCTTTAGAAGGACTTCTTACATTATAGTCAGACCTTACATATAGGTAATTGATGGCAAAGTAATGCTCCAACTTCTTTTTGAGGTATGTTGTTGACGTCATTGCTATTATTATTGGCAGAATTTATAAAAATAATGACATCAAATTTATTGTTCTTCTCACATTCCAGTGTCTGAAAAACTCTTTTTAGCTATAATACTTTAAACCCATGCTTATAAAGATGGTATTTGCACTCCCTATGTATGAGTGCTTACATACATTTATATGGTTCAATCCAATTTGTGTATGTCAAAAACTGTCAAATAGGGTGGTGCCCGTGGCTCAGTGAGTAGGGCAGCGGCCCCATATACCGAGGGTGGTGGGTTCAAACCCAGCCCCGGCCAAACTGCAACCAAAAAATAGCCGGGCGTTGTGGCGGGTGCCTGTAGTCCCAGCTGCTCGGGAGGCTGAGGCAGGAGAATCGCGGAAGCCCAAGAGCTGGAGGTTGCTGTGAGTCCTGTGACATCATGGCACTCCACAGAGGGCGGTAAAGTGAGACTCTGTCTCTACAAAAAAAT
>CAUYPK010034264.1:0-35116 GCA_963574355.1 Loris lydekkerianus
CCATACAAAAAACAAAAGAGGGAATTGTTGGGCCCTGCCATGTGCCTGAGGCCTAGTGCAACTTCCCGAGCCTGACTAGAAGTAGATCCATCGAGCTACTTCCGCGTAGCAATGACTCAGCAAGGCCTGGCCTGAAACTGCCTCTACCTTGATACAGCCAACGTGGTACCATGCCATTGGCCCAACCCTGTCACGCATCTCATCCCCCACCTTCTTTCCCTGTCCCTTCCCCACGCTCTATATAAGTGGCTGCTTGACGCAATAAAGTTGAATTCCTGCTTAAAAAAAAAAGAAAAAAAGAATTGAAATCAGAAAGGAAGAGCAAAGAGAGGGAAGGAGGGAAGGGAGTGGGGCTTTGGTGTGTGCCACACCTTTTGGGCACAAGACATGACCGTAAGAGGGAATTTACCTAAAAAATTCAATCAGTTAACCTAGTTTATTGTACCCTCAATGAATCCCCAACAATAAAAAATAAAGAAATGAAGAAAAAAAATACCATGCCTTGCCCTCTATATCACAGGAAAGCAATAGCTAGATACTTCATTGCTATAGTTGAAATGAAAGTAACCAAATATTCATTTACAGGAATATTACCCTAGAACACTGATCTTTGGAAAGACAATTCATGAGACATTCGCTATTGTATAAAGAATCAATACCATGGTATAAAATGAACTCATGGTGTTTTATAAACACTCAAAGTTGCCATCTATTTTTAAAACATGATACTAACAAAAAGCGTCTATGCCTAACCTTTCTCAATCAAAAATGTATATCTTGGAAGGGTGCAGGTGAAGTTTACTAAGTGTAGAGTATAAGGGTTTGAACACAATAATTAAGAAAATGCCATGAAGGCTATGTTAACCAGTTTGGTGAAAATATTTCGGACTGTATATGGAACCAGCACATTGTATTTAATACCTCATGATTGCATTATTATACACAGCTATGATTTAATAATAAAAAAGTATGTTTATTCTTAACATACATTTTATAATAGAACCACTGTCTACCTAGAAAGGGTAGGAAAGATTAAGGAGCAAAGATGTTTATAAATGACATATAATTTGTCGTTTTATAAAAGGTACAATTTCTTCTGGTAGATGATCCAGCGGGTATTTCACCTGGCAGAGATCACACCCAAACCAGTGATGTGGCTCAAGAGAGGCCCACACAGGTCAAAAGAGATGCTCTTCTTCACATAGCCCTGGTCCTAAATCTCTTGCTGAAGCACTAAGGATGCTAATGCCAGCTTCCTAAAGGTTCGCTTGACATCATTCGTGAATCCATTTCCTATCAAACTCCAATCACTGCTTTAGAAGCAGCCTATCTACACAGGTTCAGCTATGATCTCAGTCTGGGGCGACATGGGTGTGTGCAAGGATTCCTCCAAGTAGGATGCCTGACAGAACTTCATGCTCCCGAGTTCTGCAATCCAATTCTCTCCCTGAGACTCTGGCTGTGTGCATACTCAGATGCATGTGCACACCTGGCTTCAGCTTGTGGTTAACCTTCCAACCACACACAATGTGTATAGACTGTTACCAGCTCCTGAGTCCCAGGGAAAGGTATTTCAAGTGTTTCTACATCCTGGAAATCAGGCAATGTAAAAGAAAGTAGATTCCATGTGGTGCAGGAAGAGGGGCCTGGAGTCCACCCTAGGCCAGCAAGAGGGCAGCTGCAGAGACTTCACTGCACACAAACCTCGAGCTTCTGTGAACTCACAGAAGTTCTCCTTTCTCTTCTTTGTCCACCTCAGTTACGAACATATATCAGTGAGGATGGTGCAGCCCCTTACCAGGGGCAGTACAGGGAGCAGATGGTTCCTGCCATCCCAGAATTAACTGGAAAGCTACAAGTCAGAGCATCAGAGAACAAAGATGCTTGAGTAAGAAGTGACATGCAGGTCTTTTCCTGCTGAATTAAAAAAAAAAAGAAAAGAAAAAGTCTGGAAAAAAGTCAGGAAAACTCAAAAGTAGAAATGTGGGGCTGGGATCCAGCTGCCACCCTAAAGATTTGCCTTTCTCCTGAAGCTCAAGGACTGCAGGCAGGAGGTGTGCAAAGTGACCCCACACAGCCCTGAGAGGCGTGTGGCAGCTCGGACAGCTCAGGCTGAGAAGGTCCTGGGAAAGGGACAGGGAGGGGACAGGCTGATCACGC
The DNA here is from genome assembly GCA_963574355.1 of Loris lydekkerianus. Classification (NCBI taxonomy): domain Eukaryota; kingdom Metazoa; phylum Chordata; class Mammalia; order Primates; family Lorisidae; genus Loris; species Loris lydekkerianus. The sequence continues at coordinate 2,161 of CAUYPK010034264.1, forward strand.
ACCTCTTCCTTTCAGATCAAGTACAGCTGGTGTTTGGCCAATAAAGCAGTATAGACTTTATTCTCCCACTCCCTTCCAAATAAAATCTGCCTGGGGTATAATCATTTTGGTAGCATGAGCCTTTGAGGAAAGAACAATTAGAAGATGCCATTTGATGACTACAAGGAGGTATAATCAGAACATTATTTGTTAAACTCTCAGGAACTGCTCCTCCATCCTTGTTGTCCACATTCTTTACCTTTTAAAATGAACTATGTTCCTTTAATAAATGCAATCATTATTATGCTCTAAACCAGATTACAATACCAAAGGCAGAGGGCAAAGCACTGAAGTCCACTGGAACCCGATCCTGCTTGGCTGGGAAACCCCATGTAGTAGCCCATACACACCAGTGCCCAAAAGCACATCCAAAGTGGTCCTGGGCTTCCTGTATTAAGAAACTTCAGTATGTGGGGGAGAGACCACAAACTTAATTAGAAGGAACCAGTCATTAGAACTGATTTATGTCGTGAAAGAACCTGGAGCGGAGGAAACAAAATCACCTTTCAGGGGGAAGTGGGAGAAAAAAGGATACCTCTAGAACATGATGCTTTGAGGTCCATAAAAATCACCCACTTTCAGACTAATAATTACAGCACACCCTTCTCTCAGCAAATGTCAAACAGGCTCTCTGTGGGAAAACCTGGATGGGTCCCCAAAGCCTCTCCTCTACTCAGGGGGGACAATTACTTTGCTTTTTCCCTGGGGCTGCTACAAAGCACACCAGGGCATTTAGAGGAGATTTATTCCTAGGCAAAATGCCCACGTAGGCATTAAAAACTCTGCTTGCATCAGTTACAGAGAATGCAACCATCATAATTTTTCAGGAGCGCCTTGAATAACGATCCTTGAATCTGCCAGCCATTTAGCCGGGTGGCATTTGTCCCTCAGACAGCAGGCAGAGAGCTTGTGAAGAACAACTCTGTGAAATGTAACCAAGCCAGTCTGCAGAAAATGAGTGGCCAGACATGGTGATGCTCTGTCCCCCAACCCGGAAGCATACAACCCAAGTTGCTTTCAGTACGGAGCGAGGCAAGAGAATTCTACTCTGAACATTCTTCTTGTGAATTCAAATGTGACACCTAACACATGAATGCCTGGAAAATATAGCTATCTGCAACCCGCAGCCACTGCTTCATTATGACCTGCTGATATTTAACAGAGAAAAAGTGACATAGTTAGACTTTATTTTTCAGTTTAAAAATAAAAAAAAAAAACCTGCTTGGTCAGACTTTGAAAATTTTAATATTTTTCCAGTGATATTTAAGCTTTTTGAAGTCACAGACTCCATATACAAATTCTAAAATAATAATCATAATCATAATGTTCAGGCACAAAAGATATTAATACAACTTGAGAGATAAGGGTGCCTGGAAACTTCCTGTGGGCCTTCAGGGGAGATTCTGTGAACCACAGAGTAAGAATCCTTGCTCTAGAGGGGCAGAGACAAGATGGCTGACTGAAGCCAGCTTTCCACAAAGGCTCCCATCCAGAAGGAGAGTTAAAGGACAGAAATTTAGTAAGTAACCTGGTGGATTAGAGCTGTGCCAAGAGAGAAGGTTGAAGAACGCACATCAACCCTGCTGAGGCGAGCTGCGACCCCAAGGATACAAACAAAATGTACAAAATCCATCACAAGCAGACAGGAGTCCCCTCCCACATGAGAATGACTTGGAGTACCCCATAAACAAACGAGCAGAGTTCAATAGTCCTCCCATTATACTCCACAAAAGAGACCCTCTAAAAACTGAACCTACCTCCCCTACTAGGGTGCCATGGCACTCTCCTGCCAAGCATAAAACTGTGTAAAACTGTATATATTCTCTACCTGCAATTCTAAGCTCCCAGAACTCCCCTTCACTCTCACTCTGAGGTCAGAAGACCTGTCCCCCAGGAGTCCAGATTCTTGGGTGTTCTCTTGAGAGGTGTGGACAGGGCCTGGACTGCTGCTGGTCAGTGCTGATTCTGCGGCACGGGTGTGAGGAGAGGACTGTCAGCTGAGAGGGAACCACGCAAGGAGCAGCGGTGCCCCAAGGCACAGAGCAGCAGCTGTTTTTGGCAACAATAGGGCTCACCACTGGATATTCTGGAGTTGCACACTCTGTCTCTCTGGGCAACAAGAGGAGGCTGGGCATCTTCTCAGGTGGCAACCACTGGCAGAACAGATCTGGGACGGAAACGCAGGCCTCATGAGTAAAGGGTTTGCCTGAGGCGGTACCAGCCTGGGTGGAGCACAGGACCTAAAAAACGCACGTGCAGTGCCGGCAGAATTCCAGGACAGGGCTGACCCAGGGGACCGCTTTACTGAGCCTAAGACGCACTCGACCCTCAGGGGATCATCAGCCTAGACAAAGTAGGGCAGGAGGCTAGAATTGACAGCTAACTGTGCTGCAAATACAAACTACCGGGCAGCAGCAAAGATAGGGCCTGAGGAGCAGGTTCTGTGAACTCAAAACAGCTTCTCTTCTGCAGGGGAATTTAGCCGAGACAGAAACAAATTCTGCAAAGTTGTTCTGTTTTGTCATTAACATCAAACAGGGGCAGGGCTGGAATTGAATGAATAGCGCCAGCCTCCATCAAGCACCCAAGGTTGTCAGGCCTCACCTCCCTGTGCTGGATAGTGGCAGAGAACAGCAGCCTGGCTGAGGAAACATAGATCTCCATGTGATTCAGGCAGGTGAAAACCCCTAGCATCTGCTCATTGGAAGCAACTGGGTCACAGCCCTGTGAGGTTATCAGTGACTGGGTGTGACAGACGTGCAAGGTGGGGAAGGAGGCATCGACCTTCCCAGACTAATCTATTTCCTGGGTGAATCCTCCTGAACTCACAGAGCACCAGAGAAAGTCATATTTGAATTGTCAGCAGACCACGGCGATCTAGTTGCCAGAGACCTTTTAAACTCTCCCACCTGAGAAAGGTGCTGACTGAGACAACTGATTTGGACCTTTTGAACTGAGCCAATCGCCCAAGGACTATCCAAGTGGTGCCGTGGGTGTGTGATTGTAGGAAGGATTGATTTTCCTTTTCCAATTGTTACCTACAGGGGGCAGGGTGACTTAACTGCTGGTATTTCTTCACAGCTGAGACTTCAACCCAGACTAACTGTTTCCCTAGGGTCAGACAAAGACCAGCTGAAAACAAGACAGAGCCACTTAGCCCCACCAAACCAAGCAGGTCCCCAGTTTCCCAGGCCATACCACTGTACAGTCCCCAGTTTCCTCAGCAAAACTCCAGAGGAAAACATACAGACACCAGTCCCAGCTTTGGGGCAAAGCACTGGTAAATCACTACTCCTGGAGCCCCAAACCCAACTTTTCTTTATCCACTCATCTAGTCAAACGGTGTAAAATAACCATGGGGCAAAATCAGCGGAGAAACTATGGCAAAATGAATAACCAGAGTAGATCAAACCCCCTAAGGAAAGATATGGCAGATGTAACTGAAGATCCCATTCAAAAAACAGATGGCTGAGATGTCAGAAATCAAATTCAGAACTTGGATTGCAAACAAGATTAACAGAATGGAGGAAAAGCTGGAATTAGAAATTCAAGGAGCAATTCAAAAGTTGTCTTAAGAATTCAATGAATTTAAAGACAAAACCACCAAAGATTTTCACACATTGAAGCAAGAATTTGCAGCCCTCAAATGTCTGAAAAATACAATAGAATCCTGCAGAAACAGAGTAGAGCAAGCAGAAGAAAGGATTTGTGACATTGAAGACAAAGCTTTTCAATGCTCCCAAATTCTCAAAGAGGAAGAGAAATGAAGAGCAAAAACAAATCATTCTCTCAGAGAGCTCTGGAAAAATTCAAAGAAAGGTAATATCCATCTCATTGGAATCCCTGAAAGCGATGAAGTGGCTTCACAGGGCACAGAGGTGCCTTTCCATGAAATTGTGAAAGATAATTTTCTAGACATGCCAAGAGATTCTGAAATTCAGACAGCAGACAGTTTCAGAACCCCAGCATGACTCAACTCGAATAAAACATCCCCCAGGCACATCATAATTAACTTCCTTAAAGTTAATATGAGGGAGAAAATTCTGAAAGCAGCCAGATATAAGAAAACCATAATCTACAACAAAGGGAAGAATATTAGAATTACTGCAGATCTCTCTGCTGAAATCTTTCAAGCCAGAAGAGGGTGGTCATCGACTTTTAATCTCCCAAAAGAAAATAACTTTCAACCCCGGATCCTGTATCCAGCTAAACTGTGTTTCATTTATGATGGAGAAATTAAATACTTTAATGACATTCCAATGTTGAAGAAAATTGCCATAACCAACCCCCCTCTTCAGGATATTCTCAGACCTACCCTCCATAATGACCAGCACAATCCTCCACCACAAAAGTAAACTTACTCAGAAACTTTGATCAAACTCCAACTTCCACAGTGGTGAAAGGATTAAAAATGTCCACTGGACTTTCAAAAAACTCAATACCCAAAATTTTACCAGACTTATTAATATTCTCCATTAATGTGAATGACTTAAACTGTCCTCTAAAGAGGCACAGGTTGGCTGACCGGATAAAAAACTCAGGCCAGATATTTGCTGCATACAAGAATCTCATCTTACCTTAAAAGATAAATATAGACTCAGAGTGAAAGGATGGTCATCCATATTTCAGGCAAATGGAAATCAGAAAAATGTGTTGCAATTTTATTTGCAGATACATTAGGCTTTAAACCAACAAAAGTAAGGAAGGATAAGAATAGTCACTTCGTATATGTTAAGGGTAATACTCAACATAATGAGATTTCAATTATTAATATTTATGCACCCAACCAGAATGCACCTCAATTTCTAAGAAAAACTCTAACAGACAAGAGCAACTTGATTTCCTCCAGCTCCATAATAGTCGAAGATTTCATTCCTTTGGCAGTGTTGGATAGATTCTCCAAGAAGAAGCTGAGCAAAGAAATTTTAGCTTTAAACCTAACCATCCAACATTTTGATTTAGCAGACATCTACAGAACATTTCATCCCAACAAAACTGAATACACATGCGTCTCATCAGCCCACAAAACCTACTCCAAAAATCAATCACATCTTAGGTCACAAGTCTAACCTCAGTAAATTTAAAGGAATATAAATTATTCCTTGCATCTTCTCAGACCACCATGGAATAAAAGTTGAACTCAGTAACAATAGGAATCTGCATTCTCATACAAGAACATGGAAGTTAGATAACCTTATGCTGAATGATAGCTGGGTCACAGATGAGATTAAAAAGGAAATTGCCAAATTTTTTGAACAAAGCAACAATGAAGACACAAATTATCAGAACCTCTGGGATACCGCAAAGGTGGTCCTAAGAGGGAAATTTATAGCATTGCAAGCCTGCCTTAAGAGAACAGAAAGAGAGGAAGTTAACAACTTAATGAGACATCTCAAGCAACTGAAAAAGGAAGAACATTCTAACCCCAAACCCAATAGAAGAAAAGAAATAACCAAAATTAGAGCAGAATTAAATGAAATTGAAAACAGAAGATTATACAACAGATCAATATATCAAAAACTAGGTTTTTTTAAAAGATCAATACTATAGCTAAACCTCTGGCTAACCTAACCAGGAAAAAAAGAGTAAAACCTCTAATTTCATCAATCAGAAATGACAAAGATGAAATAACAATAGACTCCTCAGAAATTAAAAAAAATCCTTAATGAATATTATAAGAAAATGTATTCTCAGAAATATGAAAATCTGAAGGAAATTGACCAATACTTGGAAGCACATCACCTTCTAAGACTTATCCAGAATCAAGTGGAAATGTTGAACAGGCTTATATCAAGTTCTGAAATAGCATCAACCCTATAAAATCTCCCTAAAAGGAAAAGCCCAGGACCAGATGGCTTGATGTCAGAATTCTACCAAACCTTTAAAGAGGAACTAGTACCTATATTACTCAACCTGTTCCAAAGTATAGAAAAAGAAGGAATACTACCCAACATGTTCTATGAAGCAAACATTGCCCTGATCTCCAAACCAGGAAAAGACCCAACAAGAAAAGAAAATTATAGACCAATATCACTAATGAATATAGATGCAAAAGTATTCAACAAGATATTAACAAACAGAATTCAGCAACACATCAAACAAATTATACATCACAACCAAGTCGATTTTATCCCAGGGTCTCAAGGCTGGTTCAATACACGTAATCTAGAAATATAATTCAGCACATAAACAAAATAAAAAACAAAGACCATATGATTCTCTCAATTGACACAGAAAAAGCTTTTGATAATATCCAGCATCCCTTCATGATCAGAACACTTAAGAAAATTGGTATAGAAGGGACATTTCTTAAACTGATACAGGCCATCTACAGGAAACCTACAGCCAATATCGTATTGAATGGAGTTAAATTGAAATCATTTGCACTCAGATCAGGAACCAGACAAGGTTGTACATTGTCTCCACTGCTCTTTAACATTGTAATGGAAGTTTTAGTCCTTGCAATTAGGGAAGAAAATGCAATCAAGGGTATCCATACAGGGTCAGAAGAGATCAAACTTTCACTCTTCACAGATCATATGATTGTATATCTGGAAAACACTAGGGAGTCTAGTACAAAACTCTTAGAAGTGATCAAGGACTACAGCAGCATCTCAGGTTACAAAATCAACATTCATAAATCAGTAGCCTTTATATATACCAACAATAGTCAAGCTGAAAAACAGATAAGGACTCTATTCCATTCACAGTAATGCCAAAGCAGTTAAAATATTTGGGAGTTTATCTAACAAAGGATGTGAAAGATATCTATAAAGAGAACTATGAAACTCTAAGAAAAGAAATAGCTGAAAATGTTAACAAATGGAAAAACATACCATGCTCATGGCTGGGAAAAATCAACATTGTTAAAATGTCCATATTACCCAAAGAAATACACAATTTTAGTGCAATCCCTATTAAAGCTCCACTGTCATACTTTAAAGATATTGAAAAAATAATACTTTGTTTTATGTGGAATCAGAAAAAACCTTGAAAAGCCAAGACATTACTCAGAAATAAAAACAAAGCAGGAGGAATCACACTTCCAGACCTCAGACTATAACTATAAATCAATAGTGATCAAACAGCATGTACTGGCACAAAAACAGAGGTAGATATATGGAACAGAATGGAGAACCAAGAGATGAACCCAGCTACTTACTGTTATTTGATCTTCGACAAGCCAATTAAAAATATTCAGTGGGAGAAAAGATTCCCTATTTAACAAATGGTGCTGGGTAAACTGGCTGGCGACCTGTAGAAGACTGAAACTGGACCCACACCTTTCACCATTAACTAAGATAGACTCTCACTGGATTAAAGATTTAAACTTAAGACATGAAACTATAAAAATACTCGAAGAGAGTGCAGGGGAAACTCTTGAAGAAATCGGTCTGGGCGAATATTTTATGAGGAGGACCTCCTAGGCAATTGAAGCAGCTTCAAAAATACGCTACGGGGACCTGATCAAACTAAAAAGCTTCTACACAGCCAAGAACACACTAAATAAAGCAAGCAGACAGCCCTCAGAATGGGAGAAGATATTTGCAGGTTATGTCTCCAACAAAAGTTTAATAACCAGAATCCACAAAGAACTCAAACATATAAGCAAGAAAAGAACAAGTGATCCCATCGCAGGCTGGGCAAGGGACTTAAAGAGAAACTTCTCTGAAGAAGACAGGCTTATAGTCTACAGACATATGAAAAAATGCTCATCATCCTTAATCATCAGAGAAATGCAAATCAAAACTACTTTGAGATAGCATCTAACTCCAGTAAGATTAGCCCAGATCACAAAATCCCAAGATCATAGATGTTGGCGTGGATGTGGAGAAAAGCGAACCCTTCTACACTGCTATTGGGAATGCAAATTAATATGTTCCTTTTGGAAAGATGTTTGGAGAACACTTAGAGATCTAAAAATAGACCTGCCATTTGATCCTACAATTCCTCTTCTAGGTATATACCCAGAAGACTAAAAATCACATTATAACAAAGATATTTGTACCAGAATGTTTATTGCAGCCCAATTCATAATTGCTAAGTCATGGAAGAAGCCCAAGTGCCCATCGATCCATGAATGGAGTTACAAACTGTGATATATGTACATCGTGCAATATTATGCAGCCTTAAAGAAAGATGGAGACTTTACCTCTTTCATGTTTACATGGATGGAGCTGGAACATATTCTTCTTAGTAAAGTATCTCAAGAATGGAAGAAAAAGTGTCCAATGTACTCAGCCCTACTATGAAACTAATTATGGCTTTCATATGAAAGCTATAACCCAGTTATAACCTAAGAACAGGGGGAAGGGGGAGAGGGAGGGGAGGATGGGTGGAGGGAGGGTGATTGGTGGGATTACACCTGTGGTGCATCTTACAAGGGTACATGTGAAACTTAGTAAATGTAGAATATAAATGTCTTAACACAATAACTAAGAAAATGTCAGGAAGGCTATGTTAACCAGTGTGATGAAAATTGTCAAACAGTCTATAATACCAGTGTATGGTGCCCCATGATCGTATTAATGTACACAGCTTTGATTTAATTAAGAAAAAAAAAGGATACCATGCCTTGAAAGCATTAAGTAGGCAAATCCTACACAATATATCACTTAAAAATTAATATTTGAGATAGATAATTGCCTCCTAAAAAACATTTTCTCAAACATTAAATGTCAATAAAAATAATGTACATATAATTAATATGTACTTAGGTCATAAACATTAAACTGCCTGATGTAAGAATTATGTAGTATTTCAGAAGGTACAAGAATGGAATAAGAAATTAAAAAAAATGAATTATGATAATCTGGAAGCTTGAAGTATATCTGGGAAACTAAAGCACTCGGTAAAGGATTCTTGCAAAGGAATAAAAAAAAGTCAACACCTAAATACCCAGGTGTTTAGAGAATATGGTGCAAAGGGGGAAACGGGTATCGTTGCTCAGCCAGCAAACAGTTCTTAAGAGACAGACATTTTTGTACAGATTTTTACTTTTGAAATGACAGGAATCAGAACAGAGGAGAAAAGTTGAATCACCCAAGCATGATGCTTAGTGACAATGCAACGCCATTCAGAAGAGGCAAAGTGGCTTCTGCCTCACTGTCTTTTTCAGGAAACTTGCTAATTATTTTATGCAATTTCATGATTCTCCCAAACCATTACTCTACAGATTTAAAATCTCTAAACTGTGAATTCCATAAAGCTCTAGAAAAAAAGAAAAAAAAAGTGCTTTTTCAAACTTTATCTGGGGATAAAAAACCTAAACTTAACTGATATGAAGCTTTATAGAATCTTTATTTATCCTATTTGATCAGAATATTCAGAATTTTAAAGCAGTCCACATATGCATTTTGCTTTCTTCAAATGAAAAGAATTCTGAGTCCACAATATATATAGCCCTGAAGATTTCACATAAGGAAATGGGCACTTGTTTCTGGAGTAGTTTAGCAGCAGACTGGAAGTTACAGGCCATTCGAAAAAGAGATACTACCTTGATTCTGAGAGAGACAGAATCAAGAGATGAAAGAATCAAAGGTAAAAACAGAACACGTGCCAACACAGTGCTGCCCAAGACAGAAACACAAAAGAAATCTGTCACGAAATGGATGATGCTGGGAGACAAAGAATAAATAACTATCTATTAGTAGGTCACTAAGAAAGAGCAAATTTTTAAGAGTACTCATAATAGTTGTTCATAATAGTTCATAATAGTTGAATACCCCAAATCCCACGAGGATACACATGCTTTTACTTGATGAGCTCCTATTTTAGCTTTTAACCAACACTATCCCTATCCTATAAATGAAACAAAACACCAGTGCTTGTCTCAGCAATCCTTCTTACCCTACTATCCCTAGGAGCACTTCCTCCCCTTTCTGGATTTTTACCAAAATGAATTATCATTCAAGAACTTCCAAAAACTACAATATTATATTACCAACACTTCATAGCCATTCTAGCCCTATTAAACCTATTTTTCTGCATATGACTAGTCTATTCCTCATCCTTAACTATGTAACTCTTCATTTTGCAGGATCCAATTATATTTTGGGTTTGGAATAAATTGAAAATGTCTCAGTGTCATTAATAATTGGAATTGTTTGATATGATTCTCCTACATAACTGGTAAATCTTGAGAACAAGTTTTCAAGAACTTTCTAGCACCCAGGACTGATTTAGTTAGTACAGACCTGTCTCTGCAGGGTACAGAACACACTGCAGTCTCTGGATCGAGGGAGCAAGAAGAGAGGCTGAGTCTAAACTCTGGGAGCTGCTCTTTCATTCAGTTAATGAACCTAATGAGTAGATGCTGCCGGTTCCCACCCAACAACCACTATTCCTCCTTTCCTGATTAGAAACCCAATTTTATTTGGGATGGCTCGCTTAGAAAATGGAAACGAGCCCTCCACCCCAATGGTAGGTGTGGCTATGTGGCACAGTTCTCGCCAATGACATGTAAGTACAATTCTAAGTCAATGGAGATTCTAAGAACGTTACTGTGTTCCCAGTTTAATAAAAGATAGCAAAATCAGAATTGGCACAACTTTCCTCCTATATGCATCCCCTTTCTGCATGAAAAAGAGCCTCAGTATATGAAGAGGAAGGAGACATCGGGAGTCTACAGAACAAGAGCCACAGGCTAGTGGTGGCAGAATTGGCAGGTGAAAGCAGCCTGGACCTTTGGTAATACCATAGGACTGGGCTCCCCAACCCCCTGCTATGGACCAGCGGGGTGAGGTGTCTGTGACAATCAGAAATTAATCAGACAAACGGTGTGTGTGTGTGTGTGTGTAGGTGGGGAAGGAGGTTTTTGTTTTGTTTTGTAGGAACTAGGCCAGAGTAAGAGGTGAGCGCCAAGTGAAACTTCCTCTGTATCTACAGCCACTCCCCATTGCTCACATCACCATCTGAGCTCCGCCTCCTGTCACACCAGGGAGACATTAGATTCTCAGAGGAGCCAGAGGAGCTCAACCCTGCTATGAATTGCATACGCGAGGGATCCAGGTTGTTCCCTCCTTAAGAGAATCCAATGTCTAATGATCTGAGGTGAGCTGTAATGTGCTGGCAGCATGCCCAAACCATTCCCCCGCCCTCTGTGGTCCATGGAAAAACTATCTTTTACAAAACCAGTCGTCCCTGCTGCCAAAAAGATTGGAGACCACTGCCACAGAACACATCACAAGCCCTGGAATGCCTCCTCTGAATCTTGTTCTTAAGAAAAATAAAAGGCTTTCTTGGGACACCATCGTAACAAGGTTTCTGCTACATGCAATGGAATGCAATACAAAATCAAACGCTGTCTGTACAAGAAGTACTATGGTGTGACAAGGGAAGCCAACAAGTACCACACACTCAACTTAATAAATGCAAGATGTGAGTCTCAATAAAAAACTTTCCCATAAAGTTTCATCGTTACAAACTGCTCAATTGTCTAGCAAATACTACATTTACTTCTTCCTCATAATTTTTACCTTCTTCTTAAGTTTTAGTTATCAATTTAGCAAATGCCCACATACCAAGCACTTCCTTCACACTTCCCTCAACTATTCCTAACTTCTTCAATTCAAACAAGTCATTTTCAATTGTTCCACGTCACTTGAAAGGCACGTTTCATAAACATTTAAGCTAAAACCTCAGAATTTACCAACCCCATGCTTTCATTTTTACAAAAGAAATGCTAATCTAGGTACCTCATTTTCAAACTTTAAATAAAACTTTAAGAATATAGAATATTTGACCAACTCATTATTACTTATTATAAAGATTTAAATTATAAGCCTTTTAAAATATTTGTTCGTATGATGAGCAAAGCTGAAACATATATCCCTGTCCACAGTTTATCCGCGTCTGATCATTTCTGCAGGTCAGGTTACCTGATTCAGTGCAATTCCCAGATCAAGCACTCTGGGCACTAGGCCACTTATCTCAGTGACTGCCATGTTAAAATGATGAACAAGACCCAGCCCAGAATCTCAAGGGATTTAAAGCTCATCTCCCTGGAGGAACATTACCCACATGGTACAGGGAGGACAGTGGGGAAACACATAGCCCCATGGAGGCTGTGAGGATGACACCTTGCCCTGACCCAAGGATGCCGGGGAAAGTTTACAGAGGATAGAAAAGACAATCAGAAACGAATCAGGCAAATGCTATGTGTGTGTGTGTGGTGTGTGATCATACATGTGCACCTGGAGTTAGGAAAGGAGGAATTTGTTTTATTTTATTCCAGGCAGCAAAGAGGCAGTAAGAGAGAATTCATGGTTCTGTGTACACATCATTTTCTGAAAATAATTGTTCTGGGGCTTGGGCACATAGTGCACACTGAGGTGACCTGAAAGATGCTTCCAGAGAACCCAAATTGCAGACATAAAAGCCAGGTTAAAGAGTCTGAAGTTTACCCTTAGGACAATGGGGGAAAAGGAAGGGTTTTGGGCTTAGAGAGTCACATCAAACATCAGCTGCGTGTCTGCCAAGTACTAGGTGCTATACTATGAAGTTAACCTTCTTTAATCTCTCCAACAAATGTGTGAGTCAGGGACACCTGTCACAGGGCTGTCACTGTCACTCAGGGGAGGGACAGTAGCAAGCTGAAGCAGGGTAGTGGCATCGAAGATGAAGAGGGGTGGACAAATTTAAGATACCTTTAATAAGATGAAAGAGAATGTCTAGCACATGTTTGGATACAAGTTGACAGTGAAAGAGAAAAGGCAAACATGATCAAGATAATCCTTTTTATTTATTTCTTTTTTATTCTTTAGTATTAGTTTACGTTTTATTAGATCATAACTGTGTACACTGCTGCATTTATGGGGTACAATGTGCTGATTTTATAGGGATTATAAACCATTTGGAAAGTTTGTAGGATTTTATAGGATTATATACCATTTGGAAAGTTTGTGTCAAACTGGTCAACATAGTGTTCACCTCACTTATTTAATTGTTGTGTTTAGACATTTATACTCTACTATTAATACATTTGACATGTACCCTTTCAATATGCACAGTAGGTGAGATTCCACCAATTACCCTCCCACCACCTGTCCACTTCTCCCCCCTCCTATTTATTGTTCAAATTCATATACTTTTTACAGTAAAACAGGCTACTAACGAAAAATTAGAATACATGATCACTCTAAAGTTGAAAGAGCTTGGGACCACAGAACAGAATGAAGTGGGGAGGAAGGGTTCCGCTTTAAACATGCCGACTTAGAGTTGCTAGCGGGCCACACCCAAAGAGCCATGCACCTGACGTGTGGGTAGGTGGGTCAGGAAGACAGTGTCTCATCTCAGCAGAGATGAGCACCTGAGCAGTTAATAGTACGCTGGAACTGAATGAAGACAGCAGAGTAGGACCTATCTCTCTCCCCAGAAGCTTCTATTTTCCTTCTAGTCATGACATAATTACTCAGAATGTTGGATGTCCCTTTCCGCCTCTTTCAGATATAGAGGGAGGAAAACTGTTAGAAAACTGCTCTTACATTATTTATACAAGTTCTACCCCAACTAAATAGACATTTCTATCTCCAGTTTGAGAATAAAGTTGGAAATAATGATTTGGATTTCATTATGGCAAACTGTTTCCAATGCCCTTTTACTTCCTCATTTTTTAATTCGTCATTTTGATTCATCTAGCAGTCTGCTGAGTTGACTTCATCAAGAATATTTTTAAATTTTATTTTTAAGAAGAAGGGAAGAGTGCCTATGCTATGTTTTATAAGTGTCTTCATATTTGAAAATGTCTTTTTATGCTTTCACATATGAAAGACAATTTTGAGTATAAAACGACTTCACAATTTCATCATCTTCTTGTCAGAGGAGAAGGCATGGAGCATTTTCTTCTGTATTATACCCTCCACTCTCTTTCTGCCTGGGCACTTTTACAATATGTCCTCCTTCCTTTTTTAATTGAACTGTTACCAAGGTGTGTGGTGGGGGAGAGGGGGTGACACTTTTCATTTGTATTGCCAGCACTTGATCCTTTTCATCTATAAAGAGAGGCCTTCTTAGCTTTCCCAGAAAACTTTTCATCAATCTCACCTTTGATCTTTGCCTCTGCTGTATCTTTTCCCCTAAAGATCTTTAATTCTTTTGTTGGAATCCTGTCCTCCAAACCTATCATCTTTCTCATTCTTTCCATTAGTTTGCCTTTTTTCCATATTCTTAAAAGATAATCTCCTGGGCATTTCTTTTCTTGTCACTGATACATTCTCTCAGTGTCAACTTCTCTCTTCCCATCACGAGTGCAGATGGCCTGCGATTTCCCCCACGTAATCTTCCCTTATCTCATTCCCCCCTCTTCCAAATCATCTTGTCATCTTTTCATTCCTGTTTTTTAACTTCTATTTCATAGTTCTTAAAGTTCAGGACTCTTAAATGTTTTGAGAATTGCCATGTCCTTTGTCTTTTTAAAAAATTTTATCTGGTCTCTGTATTAAGTCATTTTAACAGGCAAGTTGCTCTTCAGCGTCTTCACACTATCCCTCTTGTTTTATCATTCTGTACAGTTCTTTCATAAATTTCCTGTAACTTTCCATTCACTTATCATCACAGAAGTGGACATCCACCTGGATCCTGTTTGCTAACACTGCCCTTGGTCTCTTTTATTCTGGTATTGGTTAAAGTCCCTCTCGTATCTAAAGTTACTTTACTTGACAAATATTTGTTCAGCACCTACATTATGTCAGGTATTTTGCCAGGAGATTCGAAAGCAAATATGTTCCCTGCCCTCGTATGGAGCTATCATTTTAGCAAGGGACAGAGAGACAGCAAGGGAAAAATGATATGCCCAGTTTTCTAACACTGGAAAGATGTAAAGAGGATGTGAAGTAGAAAAACATCAGTGAGTAATCACATCCAACCTGATTGCAAATTGCCCAAGCTAACATCCACCATGGATGTGCCTGGTTGGTTTTCAGTCTTCTAGATCAGCTGTGATAGTCTGAACAAAGGGAGGACTATGTTATTCTGGTGCTGTACACTCTAAAAGCACTGACTTCTCCCACTATGCAATCTTTGTAAGTAACAAAACTACAACTGTACCCATAAATTTACACAAAACACAAACAGAAACAATGTTACAATACATGCCACCTCCAGCAGCAATCTCCTTGAGTGGACATATCCTTAGACCAACTGTCAGTTTCTTACTTGTTCCTGCCTATTTTATTTCCTGCAGATTTGGTATTCCAAAACACAGATGCTCTCTCACTGCTGTTGTCAAGGCTAGTAATAAATCTATTAACTGAAACAGTTAAAGTGACCTGAAAAGTTAAAAATAGGAAGTCATTAAGATATCTATGTATTATTTTTAATATTTTACTTTACCATAAAATGTACAAATGTATATCCTTTCTAATCTATTGATTTAAGAGCAGAGCCTTTATTTTGCCTATGGGATCACTAACTGGGATTTCTTTCTCCATAACCAAACATGTGATACTTATCCACGGTTTCAAGCTCAGGTTTCCCTAAACTAGGACAAGAGCATAAACCCCCAAATATATTGAACACTCTGAGTGCAGAATGTTTCTACATTTTTACAATTTCTTTCCAAATCTTTTGCAGTCATCTCACCGATGTGCATCAGTGACTGACTTTTATTGAATATTTCCAAAGCCCTCAACTTCATAAAAAGAGTATTTTTACATAATTTATTAGTTTAACAAAATCAATCAAACGAGAGAAACGTAACAAGTGCTTTACAAATAAGTAACTGGTTCATGACAACCACACATCCAAAAGAATGGAGTGAGGGAGGTGCACTGGCCTGCCAGCTAAGCCTGTTAGCTATAAGACCAGGATAATACCATGAGCAGAGAGAACCACTGGAGGGAATCAGTTCATCTAGTTGTTCAATTAAGTGAAGAATGGTCAAGAGAGACCAGGGAAGAAAGGCGAAAAAAAATAATAAAACACAGAACAGCCACCTATCTTCTTAACATCCAGGAAAAGTAGTACCCTTCTAGAAGGAAAATATGTGTCCACTTTTCTAGTTGATAAAGTACCAGAATTTCAAAGCCTCAGGGACAGACATTACGAAAAGGAAAAGAAATCAATCGCCACACTTGCTTTACGAGACCTGCGTGATGCATTTATTTCTGTTTATCATTGGTTAGCAAGTAATTGCATTTTTTAGTCCAGTCCCACCAGCTTTGCAGTTGTGGCTATCTTAGATTATAACAACAGGTTGACTGTCAAAACCAAGGTTTTGTTTTTCCTGTAACTGTTCATCCTTTTCTATATTTTCATATGAGCTTTAATGGGAAACTGAGAGAGTCAGTCTCAGGGTCCCTAGTAAGCCATCATGTAAATTGGAAATGTCAACTTTTTTTGTTTAATATAGTAAGTGTTATTTCATCTACGTTGATATGAGGTTGGAACAGTATTTCAGTAATTGATACTTACCATTCCTGATGTCATAAAATAAATAGAAATGCTTAGGCTGGAGAGAACATTGGGAAAGACAGAGCCTTTCCTGTTCACGTCCTCCCTAGAGACATTTATATTTCCCTGAAAAATTAGGCAAAATGCGGCCTGTGAATGATTGATTTAGAATGGCAACTACCAGAAGATTATTTTATGTTATTGCCCAGATGTGATTACTCCAAAACTATTTCCAACCACCAGTCAATGCAAAGACTTTTTTTTTTTAATGCAAAGAACCTTTAATATAAAATTAACAAATGTTAACTTGGGTGTTGAAGGTACCTCCAGTTCCCTAAGAAACTTGTGGTTATTTAAATAATGTGCTATACGCTATTTAATGTTATGGGTAAAGAATCCTTTCTAAAAACATCCCAGCATATTATTGAGAGGATGAAACATGTTTCTGAATAATCTGTGGTCAACCGATAGCTTGAAAAAAATTGCAGTTAACAAAACATAACGGAGACGGAATGAAGGTGAAAATACACAAACACCTTTTACAAGCATTTTATACTTTAAACAGAAAATCATTTCAGGAAAGGATTTATGAACTCATCCCTCAAATCCAGTATAAAATTCATAAATATGCTATGCTATTAATGCTCTAGACCGAGGCTAGACTAGAATAGCTCAGATTTTATGCTTTAAGAGTCTCTGGTACTATCAACTAGCAATTCCCTCATAAAAGAAAAGTTCAATGCAGCTTTAAAAGGTAAAGATATGTCAGTTTTTCTCATGATAATAAAAACCTACGCAGGGTCTGGGAATGTTAACTCTTAGTCAAATCCTGTATTCTACCACAGCCTTGAACTCATTGGGATAATTTAAACATACAGCCCACTATTTTAAAGAAAGAATCTTCTTGACTTAATAAACAAACACTTTTCTGCTAACTAATGTGAAGACATTTCTATACTAGTTTTCTAGTACATGGCAAGATGTGAGCTTAAACCTCCAGAATCCACAAGCAATAAATCCAGTTCCCACAATGATTATCACTAATACCCTCTGGTCTCTCCCACCAAGGGCAAAGGGAGCTCCATCTGAACATTTACAGGTTTCTCAGACAAGTCACAAAATCTCAGGTCTATACTTGAACTACAAATGCTTTTATCAAACCTATATTTATAATAAACAATATAGCCAAAATCTGAGTGGTTAGAATTTTTTCCTAGAAATTTCATTTGAAAAAAAAAAAAAAAAGACCATCGTAAGCTTAGTTTCTTCATTTGAAAGTTATATTTAAACGATTGATTAGAAATTATTATATACTTTCTCACATACATTTTTAGTTGGCATAAAAATGCATTGAAGACACGATAACAAATGGAAAAAAATCATCTAAAGCCTTGAATCCTTATACTAACAGATAACCATCTGAGAGGAACTATTCTTTTAATGTTAAAGCTATAGTTTATTTTATTTTAATTTTGTAAAATCGTAACTGTGTACATTACTGCATTTATGGGGTACGATGTGCTGATTTTGTGTACAATTTAGAATGTTTACAAACCGGTTAACATATCATTCACCTCACTTATTTAATTGTTGTGTTTAGACATTTGTACTCTACTATTACTATATTTGACGTGTACCCTTGCAATATGCACAATAGGTGAGGTCCCACCAATTATCCTCCCTCCACCTGTCCCCCCTCTCCCCTCACCCTACTCTTCTCTTCTTCTTTCTGTGTTATAATTGTGTTTATCTTTCATCTGAAAGTGTGGGTAATTATATACTGATCATAATAGTATTGAGTACATTGGGTATTTGTTTCCATTCTTGAGATACTTTACTAAGAAGAATATGATCCAGCTCCATCCATGTAAACATAAAAGAGGTAAAAGTCTCCATCTTTTTATGGCTGCATAATATTCCATGGTATACATATACCACAAATTGTTAATCCATTCATGGATTGACGGGCACTTGCACTGCTTCCATGACTTGGCAATTATGAATTGGGCTGCAATAAATATTCTTATGCAAATGTCTTTGTTGTAAAGTGATTTTTGGTCGTCTGAATATATATACCTACTAGAGGAATTGCAGGATCGAAAGGCAGGTCTACTTTTAGTTCCCTATGTGTTCTCCTATTCACAAGAACAGTATTAAAAAACATAAAATGTAGAATCAGGCAACTCCATTATGTGAACAACAACAAAAAGAGTGCTATGTGTAAAACAAATCAGACAAGTTCAACTCATTCAATTACTTGAAAATAAATATCTTTTGTACCCACTCATTCTGAAAAGCCCCCCCAAATGCAATCTCAAAGTTAACTCTGTAAGAATGAAATGATGCTGAGACAGAATCTAGAATGTTTTATATCTCATGGCTTAAAACTATAATACCTCAAATGAGCAGTTATATAAATTCCATGTTGTATTGAATTTTTGTTTATTTTAATTTGTAGTAGTATTTAAATTTTATTAAGGACCATTCTGGTACCCAATCTCCAAATATTAGACAAAAGATAGGGGAAGAATATATATCAGGATGTCACATTTTCACACACAGTGTGAACCAAATTCAATGTGCATCTGGAGTCTCAAGCTTAATATTCTCTTTGGTCAATATTTAAAATGTATTTCAACAAATCTTTATATTGAATTCCTACTATGTTGAATAGTGGGAACTGTGGAAATAAATAAGTTCTACCCTCAAGGTGTTTGCAATCCAGGTTGGTTAATTTCAAATAATTTTATGGGCAGAATTAAGACAGTGTCAACTGCCAGACACACAAGTGACCCACCTGGGATATGATCCAAAAGAAAATGTGGGTCCAGTGTCCACAAAAGGATGATATGTGGGGCACCTTGTGGGGAAGGTGACTTTGTTTTGCACATGGAAGGCAGGTGAATGGTAGTAGTCAGCACCAGTGCAGTGAAATCCAACAGCCTATCTCCCAAGATGACTGCCATCAATCCCTTTGCTTCATTCCTATGTATGCTCCTTACATCAAGAAATGGAGCAGAAAGTACAAAGAATCCTCAAAGAACTCAAATTAGACCTTCTATTTGATCCCACCATCCCATTACTAGGCATTTACCTGGAAGAAAAAAAAAATCACTTTATTATAAGGATATTTGTACTAGACTGTTTATCTCAGCCCAATGTACCAAGATATGGAAACAATCACCAAGCGATGGAAACAACCTAAATGCCATCAATACAGGAATGGATTAACAAACTGTCATATATGTACACCATGAAATAGTATTCAGCCATAAAAAAGATGGGAGACTTTACATCTTTTGTATTAACCTGGATGGAGTTGAAACACATTATTCTTAGTCAAATATCACATGAATGGAAAAACAAGTACCCTCACATTAATCTAAAATTTAAAAAAAAAAAAAAAAAATAGAAATTCCTTCCCCTTGAATCGTCATAACTTTTAGTGACTTGTTCAACCAATACAATCATTGCAGTAGAAATGACCTACTAGAAATCCCAAAGATAAGTTCTAGAAAGCCTTGCTACTTACACCCAGAAAACTCACTCTCATTGTGAGTTAGAGTCTTGGGACTCCCACTTTTAATATACTCCCTATTGGAACTAGCCCCCATGGTCTGAGCAGCCTGAGTCACGGGGAGAGGCCATGTGTAAACACTAACAGTTGACAGCACCAGCTGAACCCTCAGCCAATCAGGCAACAGGAACTTCAGCAATTTGAGTGAGCCTTGTTGGATATTCAGCCCAGTCAAGCCTTTGGGGAACTTCAAACTCAATCTCAAATTGATTCCAGTGGAGTGAAGGACCCCAAACAGTTCTACCAAACCAGGAGAGAGATAACCACAGTATTTAAGAAACTAAAATTTGGGGGTAGAGTTTGGTATGTCACAGATTAAAACATCTGACTATCAGGTGAGCCTTTCCTCAGGAGGCAATGACAAGTCCCTAGAGGATGTTGAGATTAGAAGTAACTTTCTCAGAGTTCTGCTTTGGGCAGATTCTTCTATTAAGGACACATGATAAACTAGGGGATTAGAGAAATTAAAGACAAAAGGGCAAGAAGAGCCAGTCATTCAAGCAAGCATAATGGCTTAAAACAGAAAGTAATGGGAATGAGAAGAGGAACGTCAAAGACTCTCAACTGATGAAACCAGGGAGAACCTTTCAACAAGCAAATGGAAATGGGGGCACTAAAAGCCTTTCTGCAGAGTTACGTACTTTATATCCCGTGATATTCTGAAGTCACCCAAGCCCAGAAAACACTGACTTCCCTGTGTCTCCACATTGTTAATAGTTTCTTTTCAAGTGAATCCCTTCTTTCTTGGAGAGAGAGGGAGGGAATGTGGGAGGGAGCAGGAGAGAAAGAAAGAGAAGATCGCTTATGGGTAAATATATTGCTAAACGTCAAAAGTACTTAAAGGTAAATCTGTTCATAGTTTCGTAATGATAGTTTGAATACATTACTCTCAAACTAAAAAAAAAAAAAATATTCTATTGGAAAATTTTTCAAATTTACAGACAGGTTAACTCAATATAATTTTGATTAGATATTTGATTGCCAGGGTCCCACCCCTGGGGCTGGGTCCTTTAAGACCTGTGAAGCTGGCAGCAATCAACTGAAGAAAAGTAAAGTTAGAAGCAGTGAGAAATAAGGAGACAGGACACATAGACTAGAGTTTTCAAAGGTGGGGAACAGGGGGACCATCGCTCATTTGTGGGGTCCACCAGACGGCCCCAAGGCTTTGTTCCACTCAGCTTTTACTGAAGGCTATTTGCTCAATTAGCACAGAGGTAAGTTGAGGAAGGGAACAAAAATGTCAGCAGATTCTCTGAGTAAGCATGTCAGCTCTTATTCTATCTATAATCATTAACTTTAAGGGTCTGAGCAGCCGTGAGAAATCCGAAACCTGAGCCTTGTGTTGGGGGCAGCCTCCTATCTGTGGTCACACACACGGATTGATTCCTTGGGGATCACTGTGGAACAGATGCCCAGACAGTGTCAGGCTCCTCTGACGAATTTTCCTCTGATCTACACCCACAGACATCTTCCTCTTACAAGGGAACACCAGCCCTCTTTCCCATATTTCAAGGCTCGAGCTCTTCCCTTGATCTCTGCCCTGTCAAATACAAATCCCCACAAGAGGTATTTGCTTTGCTGTTGACTGGGCAGGGGACGGCCTACTTCATGTTCCTTGCCAGGCCTTGCATGCAGTTCCTCCTCGGGCATGATTTCTTCAGAGTGTTCACAAACCCAGCAGGGGTGTTTGCAAGCTGCATCCCCCACAGGCCAAGCTTCCAGAAAAAGCAAGAATTGCTCAGATACGGAATTTGGCGGCCACTTTAAAAGTTTTTATTCTGCCTTGGTTAGCTTATTTCTCTGTTTTCCCCTTTTTCTGGGAGTGCTTTCCTTTGCCAAGAATGGGTTGTTTTTTTGTTTTTTTTTTTGGTTCCCATTCTGCCTGCACTTGATAGCATTTTGAATTATTGATCTTAAACACAGAGTACCTTTGCAACTTGCCAAATCACACAGCTACCTAGGGTTGTAGTATTTATTCCTGTCCTACCTGAACAGATGGGACGCTGCACGGAAACTGAATTCTCTACACCGGTCTCAGACCTCACCTTGTATCATCAATGTCTCAGCGTCTTCCAAGTCCCTAATCTTGCAAGTCATTGTTTTGTTTCTTTACAATCAATTTCCTTAGGAAATGATAAATGTAGAGAGGAATAGAAACATCTTTTTACATTTATGAATTACCTAAGGTTAGAAAACTTATGACATGTTGAGGGTAACCTAATTTTAACTCTTAAATGTACCTATTTTCTATACCAAAACTATCGGTTTACATACTACTTAGTTCAAATAACTCTGTGAACTAAATTAGGCACGTCAAAATGTACTCAGGTCACTTTCAGCAAATTATGGTCTTCTTTTTACATACAGTAGAACCTCCATAGTTGACCAGCTCCCTACATTGACCACCTCTTCAAGCTGACCTAACTTGTACAGATGAGACATGCACCACATGTACGTCAGGACAGCAGACCTAGCTCCTTACATGACCATCTCTACGATGACAGTTCGTTATAGGGCATTGGGTGATCAATTTACAGAGACTCTACTCTTGCTACAAACCGAATTCTGCTAGGCTATAGATTTAACTAATGTTGCCAAAAGCACAATCAAATTCATTTACATATAACACTATAGGTTTAGAGAAGTGTATTTCAAACTCTTTTACATTATCACCTCCCTAAGGACTCTTTTTAGACACTTATTTCTTAATCACCCTCTATTCAATTTTTAGACCACACACACAGGGTGCCAAAACTACATATTTTAAGAAAGGAAAAAAACATATTAAAATTATAAGACCCGAGTCACATTAATTACAAGAGACACAAGATACAAAGATAACAAACATTATCAGTAAACATTGAGTATAATCACTTTGATACAGTTTTTTTTCCTTTCTTAAAATGTATATACTTTTTTTGGCACCCCCACCCCTCCATATAAACACTGCTTAACCTTTTATGCACTTTACCTGTACTTTATATTTTTTAAAAGAGTAAGATGTACTTCTGGGGAGTTTACCTTCCCCATTGAAAAATGCAAGGTTTATCTAGTAAACAGTTTGTTAGTGAAGTAGGAACTATGTTATAATTAAAATAAAGCTAAGCCCTGGAGCTACAGAAGACTCATGGATAATACGATAAAGACGCATAGCCATACTTCTAAAACTTTTAAGTTAAAGATTCAGAAGGGCAATTACTTTCAGTTCCTGGTAATTAAAATTATCAAATTCTTTTCTTTTAAAGGCCACCATCACTGCTCCATTCTTTGCTGATGTTATGCGAGATCAGTAACTATCAAATAATTTGTGGCTGAAAAATATAGATCTTAAAACCCAAAACATAAGAAGGCCTAAGTGTAAAATGGATAATAAACATAAAAATAAGAATCTGAAAATCAGAAGGATCCCCAATTTACCTAACAATGGAAATAGTAACACTGGTATTTGATAGAAAAAGAACAGTAAAGAAATAGTAGTAAAATGATTTAAATACAGACTGTTTAAAAATAAATATCAAAAAGCAATCATTTTACTATAATAGGTTTAAAAATTCCACTTGTGTTTATCTATAATTAAAATTCCTCAATATTAAAGCTCAAAAATATCTCTTCTCTTTTATTACCACACCTCTATCTCCTCACTTTCTTTCATGGGCATAAATAACGCTCAGTTTCCGATTCCTGCTTGCTTAGACTGGGACAGTACAGGAGGAGAGAAAGCAAACCGCACATCTCTCCCTGACTGTTACGGACGGGTCCAAGCCCAGCTGACCCCCTCAGAACACACACCCACAGAGACACTAAGGGACAGAGATGGGGCAGGAATCATTCTTATAACCTGAAAAAACTAAGATATTCCTCTACTAACATATTTTTTTTAAGTTAATAAATGAGAGGATTATGCATAACATCAAATAAATTTACTAATACCACAGTTTATTAAGGACAAAATATTTAAGGGACAGTCCTATAACCCCCAAATGAATAAATACACTACTTATTTTTAGGGCAAAGAAACATTCTGTAATTTTGTAATGAATATTTCTTTCATTGTTATTATCCTTTCAGCCCAACTATGTATGACCTGAGAGTCTGAAAACTCTGAAGACTTTCGTGGTGTTGCTGAGACCTTCAGCATCACTAAGAGCCACTTATCTTCTCATGCTAAAGAATAAACTGCACGTCTGAAGTCTATACTTACAGAAGAAATTTATACAAATAAGGCTTTAGTCTACATTTTACCAACTTCCCAACATTACTAGCAACTGTAAATTTTCTATAATACTTTGATTCCATTTAAAAATAATTTTAATAAAGTATACTTAGTTAAAATCACAAATTACTCTTTAAAAGTATTCTTTTATCCTGTAATTTGTAAGAAGGTAGTATTAAATTTCCTCACTTTGACAATGTAAGGTTACATTACAAACATCTTATATATACAAAACCACTGTATTCCTAGGTCCACTGGGTAATGACTGAGAGATATTTGATAATGAAAAACAGATCCTTTGATGGTTAAAGAATTCACGGAATTCTCATATTCACAGAATATTTCTTTATAAATCAGAGGAGCCACCAATTAAATGACCTGATTTAAAGTCACTGAACACTCTTTTGATTTGCCTAACCATAAAACAGACCAGCAAAATGAGAGTTATCTAGTGAACAATTTATGGTAGAAACCTTCATCTTCTAATAATAATTTTCTTCTTTCATTTAAAAAATAGGAGGATCAGGGATAATAAAAACAAGGTAATTAAATGAAATGTTAATCAAGAAAGGATAGAATATAAAAATAATATTATAGAGAAATTTTTTATCATAAGCTATATATTTACCATCTCATACCAGAATCAGTGAAAAATGTTATAATTTATTCAGCAATCAATGTACACTGTGTTAGCTATTAGAAATGAAGTCAACAGTCATGGAAGAAAATCTATCTTTTAGAAAATGTTTTTAAGTTAATAAACTGATTAAATGAAATACTGCTCAAAATATATGCTAAAGACCAGATCCATAAAAAATAAAAATATTAATTCAGAAAAACGGTAAGGATTTATGAGAAATTGCGAATTACCTTGGCTCTGCACTCAGTTGTATTATGTTTTGTTGTGGCAGAGAATCCTGTGATTTTTGCTTGAAATCCTATAAAAGTGAACAATAATTTTTATTTTACTTTTACAACTTAAGTTTCAAAGTAAGCTCTGTAATAGTACTGTGGAAATCTTGGAAAGGACATAATGGAAAAAAAATCCTGCTTACAACTACATAAACTGTAACAAAATTCAAAACAATCTGTGTACACATGTGTGCATGTATGCAGGTAGATGTGTGCACGCATGTGTTTAGATTCAAGTACAACAGGTCTTAGGAACTTCAAATCAGAGTAAAAGCTTTTCTATTTTACTCTGGTACGGTATGTTTTATATCCTTAAGGGATAAAGATCCATTTTACTTTAATGTAGAAATGGATAATCATGACTTGATTGTAAGCAATAGTATATGAAAATGTTGAATGAATCTATATTTCTGATTCTAAATGTGTAAATTCAAAGTACATATAAAATTTCAGAGCCCATCATTCACAGTAGATAGTAGTAATAAATAAATTACAATTAAGAAAATATCTGAATTGCCAAGTGGAAGTGTATAAAGGGTTGCAACCAGCCACTTTCTTGACTGTTTTCCTTGCTGCAAACAGCATGTACAACTTTCCATAGCACTTTCTGTTCTATCAGCTCTTCTCATCTTAACCAAAGCTCAAGGCAAGGCAAATACGATCATCTCATGTTCCAGATAAATGAATTAGGGTCCAGGGATGTTTAGTAACTTTTTCAAGGACCCAACAATCGGGTGCAGGGCTGAGGCTAATTCCTTAATCACTGCTCTATTATTATACATACTTCAGCACTGTCAAGGTACTCAGTGGACTCATCCTGAAACTAGGAGACCACTCAAATTCTAGAGGTCAACAAGAACAGGTTAAGGACTTAAAAAATTCAAATGCTGAGGGGTTTCTAATCAAACTCAAACAAAATGTCCAACTGCCTTACAATATCATCTCAATAGTGTTCTAAAAGCCTATATATTTCACAAATCTTGAAATACTCATTTTATTTGTCATGCTTAGATTTAATCACAACAAAATACGTATTAGAAATCAAAACTGACACTTACAGAAGTATAGGTAATATACATGAAGTAGTGCAAATTTTTTCAAATAATATATAAAGAAGTAATTATTCAGGCAGTCCTCAGGTTACAAACAAGATAGGTTCTGTAGGCTTGTTCTTAAGTTTAATTTGTATGTAAGCTGGAATAGGTATGATTATCAATGACCTGTGACAGCCTCCATCCATAAAAGTGTAACTTATATGTAAGTCAGTTGTTTGTAACTGGGCCACTGCCTGTAATTTAATGTTTCTTTAAATTAAGCCTTACATCCCCTTTACTAATATAAGAACACAAGAATCGCACATTTTTATAAATATACAGAGATCAACTCACCATGTCTAGGAAGGTGTCAGAAGAGTAAGAATCATACTCCTGTTTGTTCTTCAAAATAAGAAGAAATGCAGAATTTCCAATTATCTTTTCCAAAGCCATTAGTGAATGAAAGAGTCTGCAAACCAAAAGTTTTATTAGCCTCGGAAATAATTTTAAAATCTGCATACAATATTATCAACTTCTTTCAGAATGGTCAAACCACCATTACTGTCATCTTGTATTCACAAAGGGAAAACTATGACAACTCTGTAAGAAACTGGCTCTTTGCTCATCAGAATTAAACACTTAGAAAAATGGTAAATTAGAAAATATCAATGATAGGAACTCATTAAAATTGAAAGCTTCTAGACCTATGTGAAGCATATAAACTTATTCAAACTATTTACATTTGACTATCATCCCAAATAAAAAGAATATTTGGTATGGTGACCCCAATAACTGAAAGGCCTAGCAGAAAACAATGATTTGCAGAAGCGCCTGTAACTCAAAGGAGTAGAGCGCTGGCCCCATATACTGGAGGTGGTGGGTTCAAACCCAGCCCCAGCCAAACCCAGCCCCAGCAACAAACAAACAAACAAACAAAAAAATGATACTTTAATGTAGAGAAAACTTCAACAAGGGTTGAAACAACAAAAGAAAACATGAGATTAACTTAAATTAAATTAAATTTAAGATTCCAAGCCATTCTCCAAGAATTAATACAGGTATTGTGATGAATTTAGTTTTCTGTTCTTGTTTAAAAGAACTAGAAGGAAGAGAGTTTTCCACAGACCCGGATAATGAAACTGTCTTCATCTTTGTTAATTTCCTTGGTCCCTGAAATTACTGTTTTCAAATTGTATTTTTACGTCTGAGGAACCAACAGGATATTTAAGAATCTATTGGTTTATTGTCATTTCTGGAATATATTCTTGGTACATTACCAGCTGTTACCACATAACTACTAAGGGGAAAAGAACCCGAAGATTTTTTTCTTAAGGTTTTGCAGACTAGGCATCCCTAGGTAAACTCACACTGGAAAAATCTATAGAGAATATTCACTAATCATGTTTTCAACCAACCATGGGAATGAATCTATTATAATTATGAGGCAATTATATTATTTTCTCTAATACAAAAGCAACGGTGGAACTATGCTTTAAAGACATTTGTGCTGTTATACAACAGAAAAAATGTAGAAGAAATTTGAAATAACTTTTTTGCACAGTGTTAAGATTTCCTTCAAAGATGTGATTATGATCAATATTAAATAAATACATTTGCATAGTAAATTTATAATTTTAATACTAAAATCTTAAGGATTTGAACTCAGTCATTTAATTAAATTTCTCAGCATTCAAATGATTTGTTATAGTACTAAGTGTTTTCAACAAGCTAAAAAAAATCATACAAATGAATATATAATAGTTCAGTTATGGAAATAAGTTGCTCAGTCTACGTTTATTTCCATTATCTATATGGCTGTCTTTATTAGGCAACCTGGATCTGCAGAATAAAAGTTATGTTTTCTACCAGCTAAAAGCTTATATGTATTACAGTGTATTAAAGAGTCCTAGTTAAACTGAGTGAGAGTCAGAAATCCACATTTACAGCCTAAAGGCACACGTGCAGTCTTCTATGGAGAGGAGGCCTGAAGACCACAGCACAGCAGCCCCCAAATACCGTTCCAGGGCATACAAAGCTGTTTTGCTTAAAATAAAAGTTTGGGAAACGCTGTGTAAAGCAAAAATTTAAATGTTTCAATACATCATTAATATGTGATTTCTTGGGCCTTCTAATTTCCTACCATGCACTTACACTCTTAATATGGAATACAGTGGAGGGAAAACCACTTAGGAATCCCACTTTTCTAGTTTGCTGTCATAGTTGTTTAAGGAGACTGTTCTCTGTCATTTACAACTTGATCTACACATTAGGACCCTTATGCTTATCCTTCGTATGTTTTTCTTCTGCCTAACCATAAATACAAGTTAGGAGTAATTGGCTGAATTCTAAACATTTCTGTAATTGATCTCATTACCATTTCTCCTTCCCTTCCACATAAGTCCTTTTACTGACTTCTAGGCTGAAATGTTTCTTACAAACATTGTCCCAGTTTAATTCATTTTTTCATGCTATAATCAGAATCACCTCCAATTTTGCCATGATATGTATATATTCTTGCTCTCTAGTTTATAATTACATCAATATTTAATCTACTATTGAGAGTATGACTTGGTAAGTCACTCCAGTACGCCAGAGGAGAAGGAACCTGGATCCCTGCTAACGTGGTGGAGCTACGAGACCTGAATCACTTACTTGTAGGTTTCTTTCACATGACATGAAAATAAGCAGGATGAGATCTATTCTGTTTCACGCTGCTATTATGGAGCCCAGTGCCATCCCTAATTCATACACATGTTCACAGGAGCATCTATGCCAACACGTGAAGGAACAGTGGTCATCAGTCCAAGAAGACAGAACACCCAAAAGTAGCTGCCTTTTGTCGATTATTCTCTAACTTGTGTTTTGAAACATCCTCCTTAAAACATCTGTGCTAATGACTGGGTAGTTGGTTATGACTTTTCATTGAAGTGTGAAGTGCTCACGTAGCAAATTTATGAAAGTCAAATACAATTTGAGAATTATTGTCTTTTCTTCCCTAATGTGCAATTCAATACAAGGAAGTTTTTATAAGCTAAAAGCAACATAAAACACCTGGAGGAAGTAATGACAGCCCTTTAGGAAAGATCATGAGACACAAAATGTTCCATAGCAAAAACTTAATGACCTGTACTCAAATCTCTTTCAATCTCATCAGCTAGAGAGCAAGTAAAAAGAATAGGAGAATGATTTTTCCATGTCCTCTTAGAAGCTCTGCTGTGGTCTGACGCTGAGTCCCTCTCTTAAACTCTCAGCAAACCAAGGCAGGAACAGGTGAAAAGGAAAAATGGAGGATCTGAACTTACTTTCAATAATGCTTTCTGTGGAAGAAATACTAACATCATTATTACCTAATGAGTGTTTTCTACTTTAACCCCAGATCAGCCTGAATAGATGGAAACCAAGAGAAAATTGAGAAGATGGTCAAGACACTGCCTTGAATGTTTAAGTCCAGTAATGAAACCTAAAGAATGTTTCTTCTAATTTCTAGAAACCCAGTCAAAATATTGTAACTTGATTTTTAGTCAACATTTACTACAATTAGTAATATAATTTGTGTGTCAATATTTTAAGATTGATTTTATGTATTATGTATACTTTTCTCATACAGCATTAGTTATAATAAAAATATCACTTTTTAAATCTACTTTTAAGAGAAACACAAAATATTTTAAATGATTGGTAAAATAACAAAGCATAACATTGTTGACAGAAAAAAATATCTGGAAGAAATAATTCTCGTAACTCTACTTAAAAAAAAAAAAAAGTCAAAACTCTTTCCCCAATATAGGATTCCCTCTGCATTAACACCAATGGATACTCATCCAAACTCTGGTATGACAAACAATTCACTGTTACAAAGGGTAAGGCTTTTTCCATTGTTGCAAAGCTCTGTTTACAAAGTCCTTTGGTATTCTGAGATGGCCGTCAGCGTTATTTCTAATTGTTTCATACAGAAATAACTGAACTCAGATTCCCTCACTCATCTAACAGCCCTTCAATGATCATAGTTTTTAGTATCAACTCCTAGACCAGCCCTTCTCATTCCCAACTGCCTGTATCATTCATAAATGACCTTCTAGGGCCTTCTCCTTCCTAGCTAAGCGGCTCAGCTTATTCTTTTTTCTCAAAGTCCCTCTATTGAAAAAAAAATATCTAAGAACAATCGGATATGAAGTAGGAAGAGAGTAAACCGATATTCAGTGAAGTTAGAGTCTTCATCTCCCTGAATTATAACTATGATTTGTTTGATCCTAAGTCCTTGGGCAAGCAGATAACTCCAATCACCACACTGTATTTAGGGGATAATAGCATCAGCTTTCTATAGCAATAACAATGTTTCACTACAGTATTTGCAGAAATATACTGCAATAAAATGCTGGGGTGGTTAGGAGTCTATCAACAGAGTTCTTGAAAAATGTTTTAAAAATTAGTGATATTTTGTAGTAGCATTACATACAAGGGATAACACTCTTAATGAGGTTTGCCTTACACTAACAATTTCATCAAAAGATATATAATCTATGACCCCAAATATAAAGAGATTCCTTTTATGAAGATGATTTTCCTAAAATTACATTACCTGGTACCATAATCTACAACCACCCAATCTTTCGCAGTTCCTGTGATAGCGTCATGATGTTGGAATAGTCCCAGATTCCTTCTGGCTTCTGTAAGTATCTTGTAATATGGTGATGAAAGAAATTTATTTATCTTGTATTTCTCAGCTCGTCTCAGGGCAAGATAGTAAAGAATTTCAGCAGCCCTAATTGTATAAAAAAAGTCATTGGTTTTTATTTGAAAATAAATATTATATATTATAATCTAAAACATGGAAATTGACAATGTTTAAATGTTTTTTCTAAAATCCACAATTTTAGTACAATTTATGGAAAAAAAAAAAACACTGATAATAAACATATTAAACCACCTAGGTATCCATTTAATGTACCTAAATTATCAATCATCAAATCACACCATGACCACACTGATATCAAGGGCCTTTATTCTAGATGATCCTGAAAGGAAGCCTGTACCTGTTGGCAGCAAAGTTTATTCATGTCTAACACAGTGAAAAAACATCTGACTATAGCAGTAAGAATTAAATAAATGTCCCCGTCAATTCTTTTCTCCTAAAGCAGCATGGATAGTTAGAATGTACACTATGAGATAGCCATTTACTCTCATAAACGTACTTTAAGAGGAGAGATGAGAAATGCATGGTCATGTGAATTAAACACTCAGAGACAGAGAATGATGGCCCAGTGATAGCTCGGGAGCACGGGGTCAGTCTCAATTTTAAATGACAGCACACATCAAATACAGAGAATTTAACAATGTGAACTGAGAATGATAAGTAGGATATCATGTCTCATGTATTTTAAAAATTTAGTATGAAAATAGCCTTTGAGTAACAATGTGGTGGCTATGATTTCCACCTCTACTTTTTTTCATCAGAGGATATGGCTTAAGATACTTGATGAAGTGAAAAGTGTAAGAAGGTTCTAGATGCCAAATGTATTAAAGACAATAGAGAAAATCAAAGCAGCTGAAAATGCATCAAGATTTGGGAAAAAGTAGATACTAGAAGTATATTTTTGCAAAAAAAAATTATTAATTCTTCTAAACTGGGGAAGTAATCAAATGATAGTAAACAATCTCTACTTGTAAATGTTAACTCTTATGAAAATCATGGCGTGATATTAAGTTTGAATTCAGTCAATTGTTCAAATATGTTCATATATCTGACTAATGAATAGTCTTCATTTTAGAAAAAATATATACCTATATACAGATATACCACATAGTATTAAAAAGTGAATTTTGGAAATATTTTCTTTCATACTTTTCTACTTTATCTATACTTTACAAATGAACATAAAGTGAAACATTACAATTTTCTGACAATAAATTTAATTTCAAATAAATTAATGTATTTGGAAATTCACAACTACTGTATGGTATTTTGCTTTGCTTTGTTTTAAAGTAGTAGAATTTTCAAAATACAGTACAACCTCCATAGTTGACCAGCTCCCTACATTGATCACCTCCTTAAGTTGACTTAATTTTCATAAACCAGACATGCACCACATGTACATATCAATATAGTAGGCTTGATTCTTTATGATGATCACCTCTGTAAGTTGACCAATTACAGTCCCTTGTGTGGTCAATTTACAGAGGTTTTACTGGTTACTAATAGTAACCATTAAGCCTTGAACATGTTCAATAAATTAAGATAAAAACAATATTCACAATTCTTTACCACTAAAACATACTTGATACTTAAAAATCACTAATTCAGTTGTCCCAAAGAAACTCTACATTATTAAAATAGAATCTATTTTATCATAGAAAGTTTAGAATAATAACAGATAATTGAATGACACTCTATGGGGCAAAAATGCATAACTCAATATAATACATAAATGCTATTTTATTATAACTTTTTTTGTTTTTTTATTGTTAAATCATAGCTGTGTACATTAGTGCAATCAAGGGGTACAATGTGTGGGTTTCATATTCTCATGAAACTATTCAATGTAGCCTTCATGGCATTTTCTTGGTTACTATATGTAGGTATTTGTATTCTGCATTTACTAAGTTTCGCCTGTACCAATTCTAAGATGCACCGTAGATGTGGCCCCACCTTCTCTCCACCAAAACCTCCCCCCTCCCTTCCCCTTCCTTGGCCCTTTCCCCATAGTCTTGTGCTATAGTTGGGTTATAGCCTTCATGTGAAAGCTATAATTTAGCTTCATAGTAGAGCTGAGTACATTGGATACTTTTTCTTCC
>CAUYPK010034265.1:0-13064 GCA_963574355.1 Loris lydekkerianus
GAACATATTCTTCTTAGTAAAGTATCTCAAGAATGGAAGAAAAAGTATCCAATGTACTCAGCCCTACTATGAAACTAATTTATGGCTTTCACATGAAAGCTATAACCCAGTTATAACCTAAGAATAGGGGGAAGGGGGAAAGGACGGGGGGAGGTGGGCGGATGAAAGGTGATAGGTGGGATTACACCTGTGGTGCATCTTCCAAGGGTACATGTGAAACTTAATAAATGTAGAATATAAATGTCTTAACACAATAACTAAGAAAATGCCAGGAAGACTATGTTAACCAGTGTGATGAAAATGTGTCAAATGGTCTATAAAACCAGTGTATGGTGCCCCATGATTGCATTAATGTACACAGCTATGATTTAACAATAAAAAAAAAAAAAGAAAAAGAAAATATTGAGCTTCTTCAACGTCTTTGCTTTACGACTGTCCTAAATGTCTTTTTATCTATTCTTTCCCCCTTCCCTTCTCTGACAGTCTTTGAGACTTAAGTAGGAAGCCCTCTGTCCCCTGGATGCTTGAGGCCCAGGCTCCATTGTTTTGTACTCTTTACTGTGTCACCAGTGTTTTCTTTTGCATTGGCTTCTTCCTCTTAGTCAATACACATAATAAAATCTAAACATCCTTATAAAAACCAAAACCCCAAACCCAACCCCACCGTCCCCACCCTCCATAGACCCATCTACCTACTCCCTAGATTTTCAAGTAGTTGGCTCTGTCCTTTCCTCCTGTTTACTACCAAACTGTTCTTCCAAACGTGGGACCTCTACCTCTTCTCTCCCACCATAGATGCTCCAGGAGGCACGAGTGGCCTCCCCGATAAGCTCTCCATAGGCATCAGAAGCTGCCATACATCAAGCTGTGTCTGCTGCTCTTCTCCCTCCCTGCAGACAACATAGTCCAGTTCTACCTTTTATCAGATGGCCTCTTATTAGAGGTCTCTGAGCTCTGGGTTTGCATTTTTAACTGCTGGCTGGATGTAGCTAGAAGACACAATGCTGCCATTGGTTTGCTCCAAGAGAATCTTCCATTCTTTATATGGATGTTCTTTGTTCCCTACTGCTTTTAATACATTGCCATTGAACCAAGCAACAAATAAACACGCACATATGAACACAACACACACACAAACTTGGACTTTGTCATAAGTAAACTTGGTTATAAATGAACTTTGTTTAGACTGGTGATCAGTACCCTGTGCTTTCAACTCACCTGGGAATGAGGTCATACCTCCTATAGGTACTATAACTGCAGGTATTCTTTTTTTTTTTTTTTGTTATTAAACCAAGACACATATTAATTAATGGCTCTGTCCTCTCCTCCTGTTTACTACCAAACTGCTCTGTACAATATTCCTACTGTTATATAGAAATAATGAAGACTTAAATTAAACCAGTGATGTTAATATTTCAAAATATGTTTAAGTGTAAATGTAATAACTGATTTTGTAAGGACTGTTTTTGTGTTGTTTAAGTTATTCAAGGTGTTTGAAGAACCAGCTATATTACATTAGCACCTGCTTTTTAAATTGGCTAAGGAAATGTAATTTAGCTTTTGATCAATACTTAAATGTTTAACAAAGATCCATTTTAAAGTCTCATTTATTGGATATAAAATTAATAAATTAATCTTTAAACTGAGAATGAACTTATAAGGTCATAAGCCCTTCTGTATACTAAAAGCAATCGATATTTTAGATATATATCATACACAAGTCTCTTTCCATTCTAACAGTGGTTAAGGAGAACCCACGTGCTCAGAACTATGAGCTTGAACACACATATTTTAACAACATTATTTTGATGTATAACGTGTATAAGCACGACTGTTTAGATTTATCCTTTAATCAGTGTGGTAGAGTACAGTAACCGGTGTGGCTGTGCATCACACTTAAATTACTAGTTTAATCTCATTTTGCTGGACACTGATAGACCTTCTATATTCTTTACTCAAAATACATATGTTTTGAAAGAGGCTATAGCCTGAAAGTAAGGAATATTCTGTTAGACACTTGCCCTTGAATGTTTACAGCAGCACAAGTCACAATCACAAAGATGTGTAGCAACAACCCAAGTACCCATCAATACAGGAATGGATTAATAAAATGTGGTGTATGTATATCATGGAACACACTACTCACCCATAAAAAAAATAGTGACCTATTATCTTCTGGCACAACTTGGATGGAACTGGAGACCACACTTTTCCTTGTAAAGTATCACAAGCATGGAAAAACAGACACTGCACGTGCTCACTTTTAAATTGGAACTAAATGATCAACACGCATGTATACAACTGGTAGTAAATTTCAGTGGAAATCAAGCAGCTGGGAGGAGGTAGGAGGGAATGGGCAAACTAATGGGTACAATGCACATTTTCTGGGTAATAGCACACTTACCACTTTGACTTAAAATATACTAAGCAGTCTGTGACCAAAATGTGCTTAAACTGTAATATTCTGAAAAAGAAACTGATAAAAAAAATTTCTGGAGAGTGAGCCTACTTTTGAGTAATTCTGCTATGCCTATAAAATCTCCAGTTTTGAATTTCACATTAGAGTTCATCTCTCTCTACTCCCATATCCTCCTGTCTCCCTTCAGATCCCTAAATCAAGTGTGTGGCAAAGAACCAGTTATTTCTTATCTTTTTTCCTATATGACTAGCAATAAACAAAATGGGAGAAAAAAGAGTCTGACAACCAAATAAGGATGCCTAGATCTTATTAAAACTATTAGAGTTGTTAAGAATAATAAGAACCATCAGAGATCTACTGTATAACATGGTGACTATTGCTATTAACAAGGTATTCTGTACTTGAAAATTGCTAATTGAGTAAATCACAAATGCTGTCATTGTAATAGATTATGGA
Source organism: Loris lydekkerianus (assembly GCA_963574355.1). Lineage (NCBI taxonomy): Eukaryota > Metazoa > Chordata > Mammalia > Primates > Lorisidae > Loris > Loris lydekkerianus. Next base: position 2,876 of record CAUYPK010034265.1, read on the forward strand.
TATGATAATTAGCTTAATTAAGTCGTTATGCATTGTATGTCAACCACCACCTTACATCAGAAATATATATTTCTGTCAATTGAAAATAAAGAATAAGAGTCAAAGTCATAATTTTTGTTTATTATGTGAAGGACTAAGGGGTCTTATATTCAGAGTTATCTACATTGGACACAAATTATTTTTCATACATATTGTCAAAGGGATGCCCCTGAGATGTCCACAGTGTAGGGGCTATTTCTTATTTATTTATTTATTTTTGTTTGGGATTCATTGAGGGCACAAAGAATTAGGCCACACTGACTGAATTTGTTAAAATCCCTCTTACAATTGTGTCCTGCCTCAAGAGGTGTGCCATACAACATGATCCCCCATCCCTCTGTAGGTGCTATTTCTTAAAATAAATAAATAACCCCCAGCAATTTAAAATAGAATACAAATGGTTAGTGACATGGAATTTCACAATAAAGAGGTCAAAATTATAACTGGGTAGTCTCTCCTCCTTCCTCAAAAAAGCTATCCCTTTAAAAAAATTCTATTTTTCTTTTTATCTTTTAGAAAGTGACAGATATTAAATATCCCGGTGTTCAAATGGGACATACATCAACAGGCACATGTCTATGAAATTTGATTTTGCTCTGTGGAGAAGCTGTCAAAACCATACAAAAACAAAAATTTTGCCTACATTTTATAAAGATCAATCTTAAAAACATTATAACAAATTAATTTAAGCCATCTGGTGTTTAGAAAATCAATCTCATTCTCTGAAGGAAAAAAACAAACAGGACCTATCAGTAACTCTGAAGTTCATCCTTTTGTTCCAAGAATAAGGAGTGGCTTTTGTGTACATCCTACACTCCAACATCCACTCATTCCAGCAAACCCTTGTTTAGCATTCAGTTCTTTTTGAAGTGAAATGCAGGGCATGGGGGGTTTTCTGGTCTGGTGCTCTGATATATTTGAGTAAGACCAAAATGGCTACTTATTCAGGATATGGTACAGAGGTTTATCATTTTGTAGAGAGTTAAGCTGAACCCCAATCTCTATTCTTATACTGAAATAAACTCTAAATCCATCAAAAACCAAAAAATTAAAAGAATCTGCAAAAGCACCAGAAGAAAATATAAGAGAATTTTTATAATTCTGAAGTGGAAATTTAGAATGACACAAAATTCAAAGGCAATGAAGTGAAACCTAATTACATAAAAATCAAAAACTTCCACAAAAAATAGTGAACAAAGCCATAAAATAAATGACAAGGAAGAGAACAAATGACAAATGGAAAACAATAAAACACTGAATAAATGATATGGAAAAGAAACACACATGGCTAATAAATATAAAATATTCACATGACCCATAAGTAAAGAGATACTATCTTTCACGTACTAGATGATGACAGTGAAAATAATCTTTTCAGGGCTGAAAAATGAAGGTGACAACAGGTGGCTGAGATGGTAAGCTGTTCAGCCTACATTTTAAACGCCTGTACCCTGAGATTCAGCTTTCCTATCTCCAGGCCTTGATTTTCACAGAGACACACGTTATCAGGATATTTACTACAGCACTGTTCCTAATGGCAGAAAGCTGAAATCAATGTAAACATCATTAAGGGACTGATAAATTATAGCATTCCCATACTATGGAATATTATTTGACCATTAAAAAGAAAAAATGGGCTTATACAATATGGAATAATATACTAGATATATTGTGTTAGTAGGGTGGGAAGAAGAAACCATAATAGAGTATTTATACAGTAATCTGTTAAACAAACAAATGGATATATGTACACATATACTATCTCTTTAAATGCACAAGAAACTTCCAGAAGGCTACATTAGAACCTTAATGTGGGGGCTGGGCACAGTTGTTCACACATATAATCCCAGCACTTTAGGAGGCCAAGGTAGGAGGATCACTTGAGGTTGAAGAGTTTGAGACTAGCCTGGGTAACATACATAGCGAGACTCCTTCTTCTTCTTCTTTTTTTTTTTTTTTTTTTAATTAAATCATAGCTGTGTACATTAATGCAATCACAGAGTACAACGTGCTGGTTTTATTTATAATTTGAAATATTTTCATCAAACTGGTTAACACTGCCTTTGCGGCATTTTCTTAGTTATTGTGTTAAGACATTTATATTCTACATTTAGTAAATTTCACATGTACCCTTGTAAGATGCACCATGGGTGTAGTCCCACCGATTACTCTTCCGTGAGACCCCTTCTTGACCAGAAAAAAAAAAAAAAAAATTTATCTGAGCTGTCCAGGCGGGATGGCTCATGCCTATGATCCTAACACTCTGGGAGGCTGAGGTGGGTGGATTACTTGAGCTCACAAGTCCAATACCAGCCTGAGCAAGAGCAAGACCCTGTCTCTACTAACAACAGAAAAACTAGCCAGGCATAGTGGTGGGCACCTGTAGTTCCAGCTATTCGGGAGGCTAAGGCAGGATCACTTGAACTCAGTAGTTTGTTTGAGGTTGCTGTGAGCTGAGATGATGCCATGGCACTCTACCCAGTGTGATACTCTGTCTCAAAAAAAAAAAAAAAAAAAAAAAAAAAATTAGCTGGGCATAATGGTATGTACCTGCAGTCCCAGCTACTCAGCAGGCTGAGGCAAGAGAATTTTTTGATCCAGACGTTTGAGGCTGTAGTAATCTATGATTGTACCTTCCAGCCTGGGTGACAGAGCAAGATTCTGTCTTGAAAATAAACAAATAAACAAAAAAATTTAATGTGGGAAGTGAGATTTTTTAGAGTCAGGAGAAAAGGAAAAGAGAGAAACTTCCCTTTTGTTTTTGAAGATTTTTATTTAAATTTTTTATCTTGAGATAAATTATTTTGATTAAAAAATTATAAAGACATTTCAGAAAGATCAAGTTATCCAAGTTGTAAATCAAAGGGGGATTAAATAAGGGAGTTGTTGATAGTGTTGTTGCTCCTCTTAATTTTAACAAATAATGACAGTGATCACAATAATCATAACAAGTACTGGTTAGAAGCTTGGGCTCTTGGTCTGAGCAGTCTGGGTACGAAACATGGCTCTCTTATTGACTGGTGAACAACCATGGCTAAGTCAATTAACTTCTTGAAACTTCATATTATCTTGTAATTTTGGTTGGAGGATTAAATGAGCCTGGTACACATTAAGTACTCAATAAATGTGATCTGTTATTACAAATGGGACTCCTTTGTCTTGCTGTTTTCCAGTACTTTATTGTATATAATTGCTATTAGCCTCTTGCTAAAACAGTGTTTTTAAATTGTAAGACATTGTTAGCATAGCGCAAATTTCACAACAGCCCCAGTTTTATTTACTACATTTCAGAAAAATCAAGTGGTTAGCCTAAGGTCACAGTCCTACAATTTGAAAGATCTATGATTTCAGGTGTTTCTGAAGCTGTAGCACAACTGTCTGAAGACCAGTGTCTGTGCTTTGACAGGTCTTTATGTTCAGTGTGAGATCCTGGGCATCAGGGACCATAAAGGTCCACATTACTCCATAGATGTCTTGCCCAGACCACAATAGAATACTACTTTTAACTCCATTCTGTTAATGATCATAACTTTTAAGGATTTTAAATTTGTTTATAATGTTAGCGATGACAGTACAAGGAATTCAAAAAGCAAAAAAGAGAAAATATACAAAAATGGCTAAATCACCTATCTAAAAATAAAAATCAATACATGCTTCACCTAAACTATGAATCTAATCACTGTTATCCCCAAATCCAGGCATTTCCATTGGAGTGCTACTATCATCAATAAGCCTTTACATAACAAAAGTTGACCTCACTCAAATAATTTTATTTAGAAAAGTAGACTTATATTGACATCTCCTCTTAATAGAGCAAAAAAAAAAAAAAAAATTATGTAATTTTCCTAAGATCCTTCAGTGATTTAATGACAGAACCAGGTTTGAGTTCAGAGTCTCTTGCATTTAATTTGCTTCAAACATTGCACAAAGGGATCATTTCTTCTTCACTTTAATTTTTTCATAGGATTTTCAGAGAATCAGTTCTGAGTTTATTTTGGAATAGTAAGTATTACACTAACCACATAGAGGAGATAGTACTGGAGTCTCAGTAAATTCCTTAATACATTCAAAGCAATTGATTTCCTTCAGGTTTTTAATTTTTTTAACCACTTTGGCTCAAACTGAGAATGCTTAACATTTTTTAATAGCTGTGACTTCTAAATGCTCTCTCTGTATACACACGCATACACACGTATATGTATATATTAGCACATTGTAACTCTGCTTAGAAAAAAAATCCATTTAGAAGAAAATACGATTCATTCAATTTATTTGGTATTCTGTAGCATTAACGTATCTGTTCTGAACTACCTTAATGAGGTATCAGTTGAATATAATGGTTCTAATAGGCTCTGACATTAAAAATTTAATTAAATGATATTTAATTAAGATCACTCCACCCCCAATATATACAAGCAGATACAGAGAGGTATACACACAGAGCACGGTCATTTACTATCTCTTGTGTTACTCAAAACATTTAATTCCAGAAATTTTTATGCTGTATAATGACATTTCAGTCAATGACAGATCCCATATACAACAGTGCTCTTGTGAGACTGTAACGCAACTGAAAAGCAACTGAAAAATTCCTATCATCTAGTAACTTTGTGGCTGTCCTAACATTGTTGTGGAATGTGTTATTCACTGTGCTTGTGGTGATGCTTGTGTAAACAAACCTACTGCACTGCCAGCTGTCTGAAAGCATTACACATACAACTACGTCTAGCACAGAATACCGATAATGATGATAAGCAGCTGTGTTACTGGTTTATATATTTACTATACTATACTTTTAAATGATTATTTTACTTATTTTTTAAAAAAGTTAGCAGTCAAGCAGCCTCAGGGAGGTCCTTCTGGAGGTATTCCAGAAGCAGGCACTGCTATCACAGGAGACACCAGCTCCTCAGCTGTTACTGCTCCTGAACACTTGCCAGTGGCACAAGATGTGGAGATAGAAGACCGTGATATTGAGGATCCTGACCTTGTGCGGGCCTAGGCTGATGTGCGTGTATGTTTTAGTTTTTAACAAGCTGGAAAAATTTTTCAATGATAGAAAAATGCTTATAGAGTAAGGATACACTAAAAAAAATTTTTTTGTATAGTTGTAAAATGTGTTGTTTCAAGCTGTTATTACAAAAGAGTAAAAAAGTTAAAAATATTAGAAGGTTTACAAAGTAAAAAAGTTAATTAACTAAGGTTAATTTAAAGAAAGAAAAATATTTTTGAAACCGATTTAGTACAGTCTAAGTGTAAAGTGTTTCTAAAGCTTATAGTAGTGCACAGTAATGTCCCACACCTTCACATTCACTCACCACTCACAGACTTACCCAGAGCAACTTCCAGTCCTGCAACCTCCATTTGTGGTAAGTGCCCTAAAAGGGTGTATCATATTTTTACCTTTTACACCACATTTTTTTGGTGACTTTTCTATATTTAAATATACAAATACTTATCATTGTGTTTTAATTGTCTACAGTATTCAGTACAGTGCCTTGCTGTGCAGGTTTATAGCTGAGGAGCAATATACTGTACCACCATATACCTATGTGTGTGTAGTACCACTTAGGTTTGTGTACATATCCTCTCGGATGTTCAACCAATAAAATGCCTAACAACACATTTCTCAGAATGTATTCCTATCATTAAGTAGCACACATGTCTGTTTTATAAACAGGTCATCTTCCTCTAATATCCTTGAAAGCATTTTGTGTCACAGATACTTTCCTGGGACAGAGTGCAGTTAAGGGATGGAGGCTCGGAGCTGAGAGGTTAGGGCGCTAGCCACATGCTCCAGGACTGGTTGGTGGGTTTGAACCTGGCCTGGGCCTGCTAAACACAGTGCAGTTAAAAAAATCTCTATGTCATGTCTTAGCCAGCCAGAAATAAGTACTTGGAGAGAAGGAAGCCTGTTTTAATGGAAAGGTGGAAGGACAGGTATTGATTTAAGTGATCTCAAAATGATAATCTTTTCCTTGATAAAGACTGCTGAGAGGGCTGGATGCGGTGGCTCACGCCTGTGTGGTATGTCATGCCTACTTGGTGGTTCACGTCTGTAATTCTAATAGTCTGGGAGGCCAAGGCAGATGGGTTGCTTGAGCTCACAGGTTTGAGACTAGCCTGAGCAAGAGCAAGACACCATCTCTAATAAAAGTAGAAAGAAAAAAACAAAACAAACAAACAAAAAAAACTGAGGCAAGAGGATCACTTGAGCCCAAGAGTTGAAGGTTGCTGTGAGCTATGACGCCATAGCACTCTACCCAGCTTAGACTCCATCTTAAAAAAAAAAAAAAAGAAAAAAAAAAAACTGCTGAAAATTAACTGGTATTATGTTTCATCACCAGCCAATAGAAAGATTAAAAAAAATCTGGGTTCCACTTCCCAGGGTGAGGATGTTCCTGGATTAGAGCCCCAAGAGGCACAATCTATGGTCTACCATGGTGTACACTAAGATCTTAAATGGAAAGGGTATTTCAGTGGTTTGGACAGGTAAAGCTAAGGTTCAAAAATCAGTTTTACAAATTATACGTAAATTAAAAGAGAACAACTTATTTGATGAACTTCTGATAAAAGGAAATTCAAACTCCAAGTGTAATTTTAAAAAGTTAAAATTACCAGTGTTTTGGTTATGGAACACAAATGTGAGCTTTGATCACGATAGGTTGTATTTGTTGTGTACTGAGGATTATAAGAGAAGCTGCAGGAATCAATTACAAATGAAAAATATCTCAATTCTACTCTTGAAAAATGAAAATCTGAGAGATGCCAATCATAAATATTTCTTATCTATGCAGAAAGGAAAAGCTCTCAATAGTCTTATAACTGTTTATTAGAATTTAATCTAGGGTCTGGAACTGTAGAACGGTGTGATCAGAGTAAGCCTGAGAGAACTACTTAGAGAATATAGTCCCGGATAATTTTCAGATTTCAATCTTGCAAACAAGTTTCTGAGCCTGAGCCCATGGCTTCAGGAACCTCCAGATACATTATGCAAAACTTTTTTTCTATGTATATTTGTGTCTATATTTTGGAAAAGAGTGAAGAGTTTTTACCAGATATAAGGAAGTATATTAAAAACTTGCCTCATATACTTTAAAACCATATTTATTATTTATTTCAGTAATTTTAATGTTATACATTTTTCCCAAGGGAAAAGATAAGGAATTTTTGTGAAGATATTTATGGTAGTACCGTCTACCAGGAAAAAAAAAATTAGAAACCAAGTAAATATTTAATAATTAGGGAACAAAATAAACAAATCAAAGTAACATATAAAATGATTTATAGGTTGAATGATTGTAACAGGCTGTTTGGAGAAGTAATCTGAAGTTCTTCTGATACCAGAATGACCTCCACACCTTTCAGAGGAGGTAATGGAGTCATGAGCCATTCTGGGAAGTATACAACTTAGATAAAACCTCAGAATGGGCTGTGAGGGAGTATTTTCACTGAGTCTTAGGCTTAGATCATGAATTTGTTAAACTAAGAATAAGAACTGAGACAGATTAGTGTGAAATTTATGTGACTGCAGTTTGGGATTTATTCTCATTAAAAGTAGGCCCCATTGTATTTTGTAGAAGTCAACTAGGTAATAAGAGAATTAGAAAAATCACCATTTTGCAACCACTAATGTAATAACTGATTCAGGCAAAGTGCATTAATGGGTCTGAAAACAGCTGGGTAAAGGCTGTTGGGGACTGGCTTATTTATTAATTACAAAGAGAAACGGGATGTTTACAATGCAAATATCTGGTCGATTCTACTCTTAACAAATAACCAAACTTAGCAGAAACCAATAATGGTAGAACTGACATTATGGGCCGCCTGATGTGATGCAATGGGAGAAAGCACCATGTTATCTATGCAGCTTTCCTGGTAAAAGTGTTTATTTTGCGTGCAATCAGAGAAACAGTCTGCCAAATTCAGATTGTGAACACTCTAGACTAAACCTATCAGTGTCATACAAGTTAAAAAAGAAGTACATGGGAGCTGATCTATGTTAAAAGGAGGCTAAAGAGATAGGAGTGCAATATGCAATACTTGATCCTTGTGTGGATTCTGGAGGAGAAAAAAAATCATGAAAGATGGTATAGGACGACTGGGGAAATGTGAAAATGGACTGTACGTGAGAAAAGGCAATAGGCTTGTCCTCCATCTCTTCTCTACAGAAGGCCAGTGTTTCCTCGGCTGAGCATCTTATAGCATGCTCCCCACACGACTTTGTGGATGACATCTTAAGTGCTGTACCTTCTGACTGAAGATGGCCTGGGGCAGAGTGATGAAGGGCTCTGGTATAGGTGAAGGACTGCTGGGGCAAGGAAGGAGGCCCGAGCTCAGTGTTGGGCACTTCCATATAATAATGTCTTCACTTTGCGAGCAGCACTGGGCACGTGCAGACTAGGGGAACTTAGTTATCATCTCCCCAAATGTGCTCTCAAAAAGCACCCCTCTCTTTACTTCCCCATGTAGTAAAGAACGACATGCAGCAAAGATCTATTAGAAAAAATTAATTTTCTTAACATAAACAATTCTGAGGTTCTGATCGTTACTATACTGTTGGGACTTCTAAGTCTCACACTTTGTCTTAGAGTAGGACAGAATGCTTGTGAGGGGGCATGCCACTCACACCAGAGGGAAGCATTTCTTTGGGAATGGCACAGTTGTCTTCTTCTGTGATGAGATTTACTTTTCTGAATTTGTGCATGGTCAAAAGGCATCAAATCCACAATGTGCATTCCATTGGATCCAAAGTGTGTTTGGTCACAGTAGTTTGTTCCTTGTTTGAAGCTCAGTAGACACATGCAGTAAGTATGGAGTCCGACAGGAAAAGGCCTTGGGGTTCTAGTACTTTCTTTGCCTCTAAGTGAAGAGACAGACGTAAGAATAAGCTCCATTTTTAGCCCCTGCATTACCATATGTGATCATTTTCAGAAAACGCCTTGGTAGCTTTATTAAGAGCAGTATTTTTGAAAACGAACTTATAGTTTATTAATCTCTCTACTTGGAGCACCATGTAATAGAAAGGCAGGGTTCTTTGATTCCAAAGCACCTAATCTTTAGAAAGAGAGAGGTGAAGATGGACAGAAAGAAACTTGGTACTCTCAGCAGAGAGATTCTGTGTGTAGCGTTTCTGTCCTTCCCAGGTCTTAGAGAAATTGGCAGCAGGGAATCGCGGAGTAGTCAGAGGGAAAGTAAAGTAGACTTTCCTAGCTAATTGGGAGTGCTGAAAGGGCAAACTAAAGTTGTCCTCTACTTAACCAACAATCTAAGGTATCGTATCAAGAAACCATGTTGCTGGCTGAGATAGACAAAACCTCCCTTGGCTATAACTGAGAGTTGGTCCATATAGGCCCTTGGAAAGTCTGACACAGATAGGACAGAAGGTGACTTACACAGGAACCTACTGCATATATGATTTGGTTAGGAGTTAAGAGAAACTGAGAAAAAGGACATATAGCACCCTAGGTACTTTAAATTTGCCAAATTTTAATAAAACAGATGATCAAAATTAGTGGTTCATGTTTACTTTAAGCTGCTTTAACAGAAATATATGACTGTTAAAAAAGCCTATTATAAGCCACGTCTGATCTCAGTAGGTTTAGATCCTGTACCCTGCATTTGTCTGGTTTTTCCAGAGAAATAGACCAACAGAATGTGTGTGTGTGTGTATGCATGTATATTTGTATGTGTGTGTGTGTGTGTGTGTGTGTATATACACACATATATAAAGAGAGAGAGAGGGAGAAAGAGAGGAGACGAAGAGAGAAGTGTGTGTGTGTACATATATATATAGAGAGAGAGGAGAGGAAGAGAGAAGTGTGTGCGTGTGTGTGTACATATATATAAAGAGAGAGAGAGAAGAGGAAGAGAGAAGTGTGTGTGTGTGTGTGTACATATATATAAAGAGAGAGAGAGAGGAGAGGAAGAGAGAAGTGTGTGTGTGTGTGTGTGTACATATATATAAAGAGAGAGAGAGGAGAGGAAGAGAGAAGTAAGTGTGTGTGTGTACATATATACAAAGAGAGAGAGAGAGGAGAGGAAGAGAGAAGTGTGTGCGTGTGTGTACATATATACAAAGAGAGAGAGAGAGGAGAGGGAGAGAGAAGGGTGTGCGTGTGTGTACATATATATAAAGAGAGAGAGAGAG